>JANIJG010010584.1:0-17660 GCA_024611175.1 Megaceryle torquata | reverse complement strand
GCTCCCCTCTCAGGCTGCTCTTCTCCAGCTCAACAGCCCCAGGGCTCTCAGCCTTCCCTGGGCACAGAGATGCTCCATCCCCTCAGCATCTCTGCAGCCTGCACTGGACTCTCTCCAGTAGCTCCTGCTCTCTCTTCAACTGGGGAGCCCAGCACTGGATCCAGTACCCCTCATGATGCTGATAGTGCCAGCTGAGCCTGTTGCCTCTCTCCACAGGCTGAAGACCATCAACCTGGTGATCCGCAGCACACAGGGGGCGGAGGAGCTGGTCAAGAAGTATGAGGACCAGCTGAAGGATGTGCAGACTGTGCCGGCTGATCTCCAGGAGCTGGAGGCCAGCAAGGCTGAACTGAAGGTACCAGCTGGGGCACCATCATGCTAGGGGTGTGACCTGGGGGTCCTGGTGCCAGTGCTGAGTGCTGCCGCCTTGTCCACAGCGGCTGCGCGCACAGGCTGAGGGCCACCAGCCCTTCTTCAGCACGCTGGAGACTGACCTTGGCAAGGCAAAGGAGGTCAACGAGCGGATGGTCAGAGGCCACAGCGAGCGTGACGTGGACCTGGACCGGTACCGGGAGCGGGTTCAGCAGCTCTTGGAGCGCTGGCAGGCAGTGCTGGCCCAGATGGACCTGCGCCAGCGTGAGCTGGACCAGCTGGGCCGGCAGCTGCGGTACTACCGTGAGAGCTGCGATGGGCTGCTCCAGTGGATCCGTGATGCCAAACAGCGCCAGGAGGAGATCCAGGCTGTGCCCATCACCGACAGCAAGGCCGTGAGGGAGCAGCTGCTGCAGGAGAAGGTAGTGCCCATGCTGGGGCTGGTGGCTGTGAGCTTACCCTGCCCTGTGTGGTGCTGAGCATGGCCAGAGAAGGGCAACAGAGCTGGGGAAGGGGCTGGAGAACAAGTGTGATGAGGAGTGGCTGAGGGACCTGGGGGTGTTCAGCCTGGAGAGGAGGCTCGGGGGAGACCTTCTGGCTCTCAACAGCTCCCTGACAGCAGGTTGGAGCCAGGGGTGAGTGAGATCTCTTGTCCCCAAGTGATGGAACAAGAGGAACCGGCCTCAAGCTGCCCCAGGGGAGGTTTAGGTTGGAGCTGAGGAACAATTTCTTCCATCCCTTTGAGGGCTGTCCAGGGCTGTCCCAGGCTGCCCAGGGCAGGGGTGGAGTCCCCATGATCCCTGAAGGAGTTTCCAAGCCTCCCATGGAGTTGTGGTGCTGAGAGACATGGATTAGTGGTGCCCTGGCAGTGCTGAGGCAACGCTTGGACTGAAGGAGCTTCAAAGGCTTTCCCAACCACGACTCGATGATCTTTCCCCAGAAACTCCTGGAGGAGTGTGACCGCAACAAGGAGAAGGTGGAGGAGTGCCAGCGCTATGCCAAGCAATACATCGATGCCATCAAGGTGCCTGCCCCCGGGTGGCCTCCCTGGGGTGCTGGGTTGGGTGCAGAGCTGGGGAGGGCCCAGGGTGTGCTGATGTGGATGTGGCCAGTGAGCTGAAGACCCTTCTTCTGGCAGGATTATGAGCTGCAACTCGTCAGCTTCAAGGCGCAGGTGGAGCCAGTGGCGTCTCCAGCCAAGAAGCCCAAAGTTCAGTCCACATCTGACAGCATCATCCAGGAGGTAAGGGGGGGACCCTCCGCACCCAGGCCTGGGGGTCCCAGTGTCCCCTGAGTCTGGTGGCTCCTTCCCTCGGGGGCCTTCTGCATATTGCTGGTGGAGTGGGTACGGCATGGCTGGGTCTTAGGCTTGCCCTGGCACTGCCAGGGTACCTGGTGGGTGGCAGATGTCACAGGGGCATATTGCCACTGCTGACCCTGCGTCATCTGCTGCAGTATGTGGAACTACGGACGCGGTACAGTGAGCTGACCACGCTTACCAGCCAGTACATCAAGTTCATCACTGAGACGCTGCGGCGGCTGGAGGAGGAGGAGGTAGGGCAGCTGGTGTTGCGTGGGCACCAGGGTGGGTGGCACGGCTCTGGCTGCTGCCTGGTTATGGGGCAACGCAGTTCACAGTGGCTAATGTCGTTCCCCCCCCCATCACTAACGCTGGCCCTGTGGCCTCTAACCCTGCTCCCACCTGGGCTGCTGGGGGGCAAAGCTGCTGGCTCTGGGTGTGTCTGAGGGCGCCGGCTCTGGGTGACACATGGAGCTGGCTCTGGCGCTACTGGGCTCTGGCACAACTGATGGTAGGAGGCACTTCCCAGATACATGCGGCACATTCGGCACCTGCCTTTCCGCACGCTGGGGTGCGGCAGGGCTGGGGCCCGCAGGGGCTGTGTCATGGTGACCTCTCTCTAACTCTTCTTGGTTTCTGCCCTTGAAGTTGAGCTGCTTTTGCTGGTGCTTTGTCTTGGGGGATGTTTGTGTTGGTGGGGATCTAATGAAGGGTAAAAAACCAGGATGACTCTGGCTTCCCTGCACCAGGTACTCGCTCCTCGGCACATGTCCCCACTCCCCATGGCACCCCCTGCCTCACCCCCTGCCTACCAGCAGCATGCGCTCCCCCCTGCCCGTCGCTGGCTCCTTGCCATCCTCCAACGCAGCTCCCGGTTCCTTGCACCAGGGTCTGCTCACCTGCCTGGAACTGCCTGTGCCCAGGCTCTGCCTTGCTCGTGGCACATGATCACTCTGTGGCATGGCCATGAGCCACACATGAGACACATCAGCCCTTTGGCACAGCCATGAGGCTCATTGGCCCTTCAGCCTGGCCACAAGCCACACATGAGCCACATCACCCCTTTGGCACATGGCCAGGTAACCTGGCATGATCTGGAGTAGCCGAGGTGGCCCAGGCTGGAGCTCAGGTTGGCCTCTGCCTTGCTGAGGCTTTCCCAGAAGAGAAAGCTCTGCCGGCACCTGCCTGGCACCCATTCCCTCTGTCCCGCTTGCCCCAGCTGCTCTCACTTCCCCATGGTGATGGCTTCTGATGATGGCCCCTCTTGCTCGTTTCCCTATGGTGGGCTCTCCCTGGAGGGCACAAAGCACAGCGAGGATCTGCAGGCTGCTGGTGCCCATCTCCATTGCTTCTGGCTTTGCTCATGCTCCATCCTTCTCCTCTGTGGTCCTGGGTCCCTCCTGCTGCCTGTGCTGCCGCCTCAGCCCTGTCCTGTCGCCGTCCATCTGTCCATGCTGTGCTGAGGGATGTGCACAGTCGGCCATCATGTGTCCCCACGTCTGCCACCGTGTCTCCTGGAAGCTGCTGTCACCGCCTCCAGCTCATGGGGAGGCCCAGGGACCAGGAGCCATTCCATGTACATCCTCTGCCCCATCCTGTCCCATCTCCTGGTGGCGTGGTTGTTGCTGGTGTTGGCTGGCACTGTGGCTCGGTCGCATCCCTTGTGATTTCTCTCTCTCTCTTCCCCCCTCTTCTCTTCTCTGCACCCTCTTTCCCCTCCAGAAAGCTGCCAAGAAGCTGAAGGAGGAGGAGAGGAAGCGGCTGGCAGAGGTGGAGGCCCAGCTGGAGAAGCAGCGGCAGCTGGCCGAGGCCCATGCCAAAGCCAAGGCACAGGCGGAGGCAGAGGCACGAGAATTGCAGCTCCGCATGCAGGAGGAGGTCACCCGGAGGGAGGTGGTGGCCGTGGATGCTGAGCAGCAGAAGCAGAACATCCAGCAGGAGCTGCTGCAGCTGCGGCAGAACTCAGACCACCAGATCCAATCCAAGGTGAAGCTGATCGAGGAGGCTGAGTACAACCGCAAGAAGGTGGAGGAGGAGATTCGCCTGATCCGCCTGCAGCTGGAGAGTACTGAGAAGCAGCGGGCAGGTGCTGAGACAGAGCTGCAGGAGCTGCGGGTGCGGGCCGAGGAGGCCGAGCGGCAGAAGCGGCAGGTGCAGGAGGAGGCTGAGCGGCTGCGCCGGCAGGTGAAGGAGGAGAGCCAGAAGAAGCGGGAGGCAGAGGAGGAGCTGAAACGCAAGGTGCAGGCTGAGCGGGATGCGGCGCGGGAGAAGCAGAAGGCGCTGGCGGACCTGGAGAAGCTGCGGCTGCAGGCGGAGGAGGCTGAGCGGCGGATGCGTCAGGCGGAGGCCGAGAAGGAGCGGCAGATCCTAGTGGCCCAGGAGGTGGCCCAGCGGAGTGCTGAGGCTGAGCTGCAGAGCAAGCGCCTCTCCTTTGCTGAGAAGACAGCGCAGCTGGAGCTATCACTGCAGCAGGAGCACATTGCTGTGGCCCAGCTGCAGGAGGAAGCTGAGCGGCTGAAGAGGCAGCAGCTGGAGGCCGAGCGGTCACGGGATGAGGCTGAGAAGGAGCTGGAGCGCTGGCAGCAGAAAGCCAATGAGGCGCTGCGGCTGCGGCTTCAGGCCGAGGAGGTGGCCCACAAGAAGACCCTGGCACAGGAAGAAGCAGAGAAGCAGAAGGAGGATGCAGAGCGGGAGGCCCGCAAGCGTGCTAAGGCAGAGGAGTCGGCTCTGCGGCAGAAGGAGCTGGCTGAGGAGGAGCTGGAGAAGCAGCGGGAGCTGGCGGAGGGCACAGCCCAGCAGAAGCTGGCAGCCGAGCAGGAGCTGATCCGTCTGAAGGCAGAGATGGAGAACAGGGAGCAGCAGCGCCTGCTCCTGGAAGAGGAGCTCTCCCGTCTGAAGATGGAGGTGAGCGAGGCCATCCAAAAGCGGAAGGAAGTGGAGGAGGAGCTGTCCAAGCTGCGGGCTGAGATGGAGGTCCTGCTGGAGAGCAAGGCCAAGACTGAGGAGGAGTCGCGCTCCACCAGTGAGAAGTCCAAGCAGCGTCTGGAGGCTGAAGCCAGCAAGCTGCGGGAGCTGGCCGAGGAGGCTGCCCGGCTGAGGGCCCTCTCTGAGGAGGCCAAGCGGCAGCGGCAGCTGGCGGAGGATGAGGCTGGCCGGCAGCGTGCCGAGGCAGATCGCATCCTGAAGGAGAAGCTGGCAGCTATCAACGAGGCATCGCGGCTGAAGGCGGAGGCAGAGATTACCCTGAAGGAGAAAGAGGCGGAGAACGAGCGGCTGCGGCGGCTGGCGGAGGACGAGGCCTACCAGCGGAAGCTACTGGAGGAGCAGGCGGCCCAGCACAAGCAGGACATTGAGGAGAAGATCGCCCAGCTGAAGCGCTCCTCAGAGAGTGAGCTGGAGCGGCAGAAGGGGCTGGTGGAGGACACACTGCGGCAGCGGCGGCAAGTGGAGGAGGAGATCCGTGTCCTCAAGTCCAGCTTCGAGAAGGCCTCGGCTGGCAAGACTGAGCTGGAGCAGGAGCTGAGCCGCATCCGTGGTGAGGCAGAGGAGGTGCAGCGCAGCCGGGAGCAGGCGGAGCGCGAGGCTGAGCGGCAGCGGGCGCTGGCACTGGAGGAGGAGGGCCGGAGGCGGGAGGCCGAGGAGAAGGTTCGCGCCATCTTGGTGGCTGAGGAGGAGGCTGGGCGGCAGCGGCGGCTGGCGCTGGAGGAGGTGGAGAGGTTAAGAGCCATGGTGGAGGAGGCTCGGCGGCAGAAGGAGGTGGCGGAGAAGGAGTCGGAGCGGCAGATCCAGCTGGCGCGGGAGGCGGCGCAGAAGCGGATCGAGGCAGAGGAGAAGGCCCACCTGGCCGCTGTGCAGCAGAAGGAACAGGAACTGCTGCAGACACGGCAGCAGGAGCAGAGCCTCCTGGACCGGCTGCGGGAGGAGGCTGAGCGGGCCCGGCGGGCAGCTGAGGAGGCTGAGCTCGCCCGCAGCAAGGCCGAGCAGGATGCCAGCCTCTCGCGGCAGCGGGTGGAGGAGGCTGAGCGGCTGAAGCAGCGGGCAGAGGAGGAGGCGCAGGCCAAGGCACGGGCGCAGGCAGACGCCGAGAAGCTGCGGAAGGAGGCTGAGCTGGAGGCAGCAAAGCGGGCTCAGGCGGAGCAGGCAGCCCTGCGACAGAAGCAGCTGGCGGATGCCGAGATGGAGAAGCACAAGAAGTTTGCTGAGCAGACACTGCGGCAGAAGGCACAGGTGGAGCAGGAGTTGACCAAGGTGAAGCTGCAGCTGGATGAGACCGACCACCAGAAGGGCATCCTGGATGAGGAGCTGCAGCGGCTGAAGGAGGAGGTGACTGATGCCGTCCGGCAGAAGGCCCAGGTGGAAGAGGAGCTCTTCAAGGTGCGGGTTCAGATGGAGGAGCTGGCCAAGCTGAAGAGCCGCATCGAGGAGGAGAACAAGGCACTGATCCTCAAGGACAAGGACAACACACAGAAGTTCCTGGCAGAGGAGGCCGAGAAGATGAAGCAGGTGGCAGAGGAGGTTGCCCGGCTCAGCGTGGAGGCCCAGGAGGCTGCCCGCATGCGGCAGCTGGCTGAGGACGACCTGGCGCAGCAACGAGCACTGGCTGAGAAAATGCTGAAGGAGAAGATGCAGGCAGTCCAGGAGGCCACACGGCTGAAGGCCGAGGCGGAGATGCTGCAGAAGCAGAAGGATCTGGCGCAGGAACATGCCAAGCGGCTGCAGGAAGACAAGGAGCAGATGCAGCAGCGCCTGGCTGAGGAGACTGAGGGCTTCCAGAAGACGCTGGAGGCTGAGCGCCGGCGGCAGCTGGAGATCACAGCTGAAGCTGAGCGCCTCAAGCTGCACGTGGCAGAGATGAGTGTGGCCCAGGCCAAGGCCGAGGAGGAGGCCAAGCGGTTCAAGAAACAGGCGGAGGAGATCAGTGAGAGGCTGCACCAGACCGAGCTGGCCACGCAGGAGAAGATGACGCTGGTACACACACTGGAGATCCAGCGGCACCAAAGTGACCAGGATGCTGAGAAGCTGCGGATGGCTATTGCCAACCTGGAGCACGAGAAGGAGAAGCTGAAGCAGGAGGCGGCACTGCTGCAGCAGAAGGCGGAGGAGGTACTGGGCTGCGGGTGGTGGGACTCAAGGGAGGTCTTCCCTCTCCCTGGCCGCCCCACGCCGTGTCCCAGCAGCTGGCCAGGTGCTGGGAGCCGTGCTCCCTGAGGACCGTTACCACAGTGCAGGAGCTGGCCACTGGCACCATCCTGGAGATCCCACCTGCTGGGGGTTACAGCAAACAGCAGGAGCATGTGCAGACCCCACAATGAGGTGTTGGAGAGGACCTCCCACCCACCTCCTCCCCTGGCTATCCCCCTGGTGATACCCACCAGTGGTGCCAGCCCTGAAGTGTGTCCTGTCTCAGTCCTCTCTGTAGCCAAGAGCTGTCCCTGGCTGCCAGCCTCATGCTGGGTGTCCCTGACCCCGCAGGTGTCCTCGTGTCTGTCCCCTGCTTGTCCCACCTGTGTGTTGTTGCTGTGGCTCCTTAACTCCCTTAACTCGTAACCCATGTAGTAGAGAGTTTGGGTGACCCTGTGACCCCACACAGCCAGGTGCCACCCCTCCCACTTGTTCCCCCTCCCCATACCACCCCACTGGTGCCATCTGACCACTTGTCCTCTCTCCCACCCCAGATGCAGGTGGCTCAGCAGGCACAGCTCCGCCAGGAGACACAGCTCCTCCAGCAGACATTCCTGACAGAGAAGGATGCTCTGCTGCAGAAGGAGAAGTTCATCGAGGAGGAGAAGATGAAGCTGGAGAAGCTCTTTAAAGATGAGGTGAACAAAGCCCAGAACCTGAAGACGGAGCAGGAGCGGCAGCAGAAGGAGATGGAGCAGGAGAAGCAGCAGTTGAAAGCCATGTTGGATGAAGCCAAGAAGCACCAGAAGGAAGCAGAGGAGAATGTCCGACACAAGCAGGAGGAGCTGCAGGAGCTGGAGAGGCAGCGACAGCAGCAAGAGAAGCTCCTGGAAGAGGAGAACAAGAAGCTGAGAGAGAGACTGGAGCAGATGCAGGAGGAGTATAAGGCCGCCCTGGCCCAGAGGCGGGAGATCATGATACAGACGGATGACCTGCCACAGGAGGCTGCGGTTACAACCATGCAGCTGCCAGATGCCAAAGTGGTGCCCAATGGCCGGGACGCGGTGGACGGCTTGGCGCAGAATGGGGAGCCTGAGTTTGCCTTCGACGGCATCCGGCAGAAGGTGTCCGCAGAGAAGTTGGCTGATGCTGGCATCTTGAGCAAGGAGAGCCTGGAAAAGCTGACAAAGGGCACAATGAGTGTTGGGGAGCTCTCACAGAGGGAAGACATTAAGAAGTACCTGCAGGGCAAGAGCAGCATTGCTGGCTTGTTGATCAAACCCACCAACCAGAAGATGAGCATCTACGAAGCCATGAAGAACCAGCTGCTAAGCCCCGGCACCGCGCTGGTCCTCCTGGAAGCTCAGGTGGCCTCTGGCTTCCTCATCGACCCCGTGCGTAATACAAGGCTCTCAGTGAATGAGGCGGTGAGAGAGGGTGTCATCGGGCCAGAGCTGCACAACAAGATGCTCTCAGCTGAGCGGGCAGTCACTGGTTACAAGGATCCTTACACGGGCGACCAGATCTCCCTCTTCCAGGCCATGAAGAAGGAGCTCATTGTCAGGGAGCACGGCATCCGCCTACTCGAGGCCCAGATTGCCACTGGAGGCATCATCGACCCCATCCACAGCCACCGGCTGCCTGTGGAAGCTGCCTACAAGCGCGGCTACTTTGACCAGGAGATGAACCAGATCCTCTCTGACCCCAGCGATGACACCAAGGGCTTCTTCGACCCCAACACACAGGAGAACCTCACCTACCTGCAGCTGATGGAGCGGTGTGTGACCGACCCGGACACGGGGCTGTGCCTCCTGCCACTCACTGACCAGGTAGCCAAAGCACGAGAGCTGGTCTACACCGACAAAGAGGCCAAGGATGTCTTTAAGAAGGCCACAGTGACAGCGCCGTTTGGCAAGTTCCAAGGGAAGACGGTGACCATCTGGGAGATCATCAATTCTGAATACTTCACGGAGGACCAAAGGCGGGACCTGATCCAGCAGTACAGGACTGGCAAGATCACAGTGGAGAAGATCATCAAGATCATCATCACGGTTGTGGAGGAAAGTGAGAAGAAGAGCCAGATGTGCTTTGAGGGCCTGCGGGCCCCCGTGCCTGCTGCTGAGCTGTTGGACAGCAAGATCATCACCAAGGACCTCTACAACCAGCTGCACCAGGGCAAGAAGTCTGTGAAGGATGTGGCAGAGATGGAATCTGTGCGGCCATACCTGCGGGGCACGGGTGCCATTGCTGGTGTCCTGGTGGAGTCCAGCGGACAGAAGCTCACCTTCTATGATTCTCTGAAGAGAAACCTGCTGAGGCCAGATGTTGCCCTGTCCCTCCTGGAAGCTCAGGCTGCCACTGGCTATGTCATCGATCCCGTGAGGAACAAGTTCTTCTCTGTTGACGAGGCAGTGAAGGCTGAGGTGGTGGGGCCAGAGTTCCATGAGAAGCTGCTGTCAGCAGAGAAGGCTGTGACTGGCTACAAGGACCCCTACACAGGCCAGACGGTTTCCCTCTACCAAGCACTGAAGAAGGGCCTCATCCCCAGTGAAGCTGGGCTGCGGCTGCTGGACGTCCAGCTGGCCACCGGCGGCATCATCGACCCCGTGAACAGCCACCGGCTCCCGCTCGAGGTGGCCTACAAGCGCGGCTACCTCGACCCAGAGATCAGTGAGTCTCTGGCTGAGCTGAGCGACACCAAGGCCTCGTTCTACTGTCCCAACACCAGAGAGCACCTCAGCTACGCCCAGCTGCAGAAGAGCTGTTGCCGTGACCAGCAGACAGGGCTCAGCCTGCTGCCACTGTCGGATGAGGCCATCCAGTCACAGCAGGAGGAAGTGTACACCGACAGCCAGGCCAAGGAGTGCTTTGACAAGGCCACTGTGGAGGTCCCTGTAGGCAGCATGAAGGGTCAGATGATGACCATCTGGGAGCTGATCCACTCCGAGTACTTTACGGAGGAGCACAGGCGGGAGCTCCTCCGACAGTACAAGACTGGCAAGGTGACCATTGAGAAGATTATCAAGATCGTCATCACCATCATTGAGGAGGCGGAGACCAAAAAGCAGGAGAAGCTGACATTCAGCGGTCTCCGGGCCCCAGTCCCTGCCAGCGAGCTGGTGGAGTCTTGCATCATCAGTAAAGCCCAGTATGAACAGCTGAAGGATGGAAAGAAGTCAGTGAAGGACCTTGCTGAGACAGATTCAGTGAGGAGGTTCCTGCATGGCAGCGACTGCATCGCTGGCGTCTATGTGGAGGCAACCAAGGAGAAGCTGAATATCTACGAGGCCATGAAGAGGAACCTGCTGAGGCCCAGCACTGCCGTGGTCCTCCTGGAGGCCCAGGCAGCTACCGGATTCCTCATCGACCCCTTGAAGAACCGGAAGCTATATGTCAACGAGGCTGTGAAGGCTGGCATCGTCGGGCCGGAGCTGCATGAGAAGCTGCTGTCCGCCGAGAAGGCTGTCACTGGATACAAGGACCCCTACTCAGGCAACACCATCTCCCTCTTCCAGGCCATGAAGAAAGGACTGATCGTCAGGGAGCACGGCATCCGCCTGCTCGAGGCCCAGATCGCTACTGGCGGCATCATCGACCCTGTCCACAGCCACCGGCTGCCCGTGGAGGTGGCCTACAAGCGTGGCTACCTTGACGAGGAGATGAACCGGACCCTCTCTGACCCCAGCGATGACACCAAGGGCTTCTTTGACCCCAACACTCACGAGAACCTCACCTACAAACAGCTGAAGGAGAAATGCATCGAGGATCCTGAGACAGGCCTGTACCTGCTGCCTCTGCAGGAGTCTGAGAAGCCGACAGTGGTGGAGACCACCCAGGTGTACACAGAGGCAGAGACACGGAAGGTGTTTGAGGAGACGCGGGTGGACATCCCTGTGGGCAGCAGGGCTGGCTCCTCCATGTCACTGTGGGAGATCATGCACTCAGACCTGCTGCCTGAGGAACAGCGGAAGCAGCTGATGGAGGAGTTCCAGTCAGGCCGTGTGTCCAAGGAGCGCATGATCATCATCATCATAGAGATCATTGAGAAGACTGAGATCATCCGGCAGCAGAATCTCATGTCCTATGACTATGTCCGGCGCCGTATCACAGCTGAGGACCTCTATGAGGCCAGGATCATCTCTCAAGACATCTACAACCTGCTGAAGCAGGGCTCCAAAACTTTCCGGGAGCTCCTGGACATCGAGACAGTCTGGAAGTACCTCTATGGGTCGGGCTGTGTGGCCGGCATCTACATCCCCTCCACCAAGCAGACCCTCAGTATCTACCAGGCTCTGAAGAAGGGGCTGATCAACTCGGAGGTGGCCCGCACCCTTCTGGAGGCCCAGGCTGCCACTGGTTTTATGATTGATCCCACAAAGAACGAGATGCTGACTGTTGACGAGGCGGTCAGGAAAGGCGTGGTGGGCCCTGAAATCCATGACCGGCTCCTGTCTGCAGAGAGGGCTGTCACCGGCTACCGAGACCCATACAGCGAGCAGAAGATCTCCATCTTCCAGGCCATGAAGAAAGACCTCATTCCCAGTGAAGAGGCCCTCAAGCTCCTGGACGCCCAGATTGCCACCGGTGGTGTCATTGACCCGCACCTGGGTTTCCATCTGCCCCTGGAGGTGGCCTACCAGCGGGGCTACCTCAACAAGGAGACGTATGACATGCTGTCTGAGCCCAGTGAGGTGCGAAGCTATGTGGACCCATCCACAGAGGAGAAGCTGAGCTACACACAGCTCCTGAAGCGGTGCCGGAAGGATGAGAGCAGCCGGCTCCTCCTGCTGCCACTTGGTGACACACGGAAGCTCACCTTCCGTGGGCTGCGCAAGCAGATCACTGTGGAGGAGCTGGTCCGCTCACAGGTGATGGATGAAGCCACGGCCCAGCGCCTCCAGGAGGGCCTCACCTCCATTGAGGAGGTATCCAAGAATCTGAAGAAGTTCCTGGAAGGCACCAGCTGCATCGCTGGTGTCTTTGTGGACTCCACCAAGGAGCGTCTTTCTGTCTACCAGGCCATGAAGAAGGGCATCATCCGGCCAGGCACCGCCTTTGAGCTCCTGGAGGCGCAGGCAGCCACAGGCTATGTGATTGACCCCATCAAGGGCCTCAAGCTGACGGTGGAGGAGGCTGTGCGTATGGGCATTGTGGGCCCTGAGTTCAAAGACAAGCTGCTCTCCGCCGAGAGAGCAGTGACTGGCTACCGGGATCCCTACTCTGGGAAGCTCATCTCCCTCTTCCAGGCCATGAAGAAGGGGCTGATCCTGAAGGACCACGGGATCCGCCTGCTTGAGGCCCAGATTGCCACCGGTGGCATCATCGACCCTGAGGAGAGCCACCGCCTGCCTGTGGAGGTGGCCTACAAGAGGGGCCTCTTCGATGAGGAGATGAACGAGATCCTTCTGGATCCCAGCGACGACACCAAGGGCTTCTTCGACCCCAACACAGAGGAGAACCTCACCTACCTGCAGCTGATGGAGCGGTGCATCACTGACCCTGAGACTGGTCTCTGCCTCCTGCCCCTGAAGGAGAAGAAGCGGGAGCGGAAGACATCCTCCAAGTCCTCTGTCCGCAAGCGCCGGGTGGTGATCGTTGACCCTGAGACGGGCAAGGAGATGTCAGTGTATGAGGCCTATCGCAAGGGCCTCATTGACCACCAGACCTACTTGGAGCTGTCAGAGCAGGAGTGTGAGTGGGAGGAGATCACCACCTCCTCCTCTGACGGTGTGGTGAAGTCTATGATCATTGACCGGCGCTCAGGGCGACAGTATGACATCGACGATGCCATTGGCAAGGGCCTGATCGACCAGTCAGCCCTGGACCAGTACCGCTCGGGCACTCTCTCCATCACTGAGTTTGCTGACATGCTCTCCGGCAACATGAGCGGCTTCCGGTCGCGGTCATCCTCGGTGGGCTCCTCCTCCTCCTACACTGTCAGCCCAGCTCCGATGCGGACGCAGATATCCATGTGGAGTGACCCAACTGAGGAGACTGGGCCGGTGGCTGGCATCCTGGACACGGACACCCTGGAGAAGGTCTCCATCACAGAGGCAATGCGCCGCAACTTGGTGGACAACATCACAGGTCAGAGACTGCTGGAAGCCCAGGCCTGCACCGGCGGCATCATCGACCCCAACACTGGCGACAAGTGCTCTGTTGCTGATGCTGTCAACAAGGGCCTGGTGGATAAGATCATGGTGGACCGCATCAACCTGGCACAGAAGGCCTTCTACGGCTTTGAGGACCCACGGACCAAGACAAAGATGTCAGCGGCACAGGCGCTGAAGAAGGGCTGGCTCTACTACGAGGCTGGGCAGCGGTTCCTGGAGGTGCAGTACCTGACAGGTGGCCTGATCGAGCCTGACACCCAGGGCCGTGTCTCCCTGGATGAGGCCCTGCAGAAGGGCACCATCGATGCCCGCACTGCCCAGAAGCTGCGTGATGTCAACACCTACTCAAAGTACCTCACCTGCCCCAAAACCAAGCTCAAGATCTCCTACAAGGATGCCATGGACCGAAGCATGATCGAGGATGGGACAGGCCTGCGGCTGCTGGAGGCCTCCTCCCAGTCCAGCAAGGGCTACTACAGCCCCTATAATGTCAGCAGCGCCGGATCCACCTCCGGCTCCCGTGCTGGCTCCCGCACCGGCTCCCGCTCAGGCTCCCGGCGAGGAAGCTTCGATGCCACCGGCTCTGGTTTCACCATGACCTTCTCTTCCTCCTCCTACTCCTCCTCGAGCTTCGGGCGCCGATATGCCATGGGCATGCTGGACGCAGTGGTGGCTGCCCTCACCTTCCCCTTGTCAACGCCAGCAGCGGTGCCAAGCTGGAGCTGCGGGCAAGAGGCAAGGAGGGAGCACCCCAGGTTGCCTGGAACCCCGCTCCACGTGGCCTGAGCCTTGCCTGAGGAAGCCACCACCTCACCCGCTCCGCATGTTGTGCCGACGCTGCTGCCTAATCACTAGCATTTTATTTTTTCAACTCCACTCTTCTTCCAAAGCAGTGCCTAAAGTTTAACCAAAAAAAAACAAAAAAAAAAAAACCACAAAAAAACAAAAAAAAGACTTAGACTAATATATTAATATATTATATGATTGTTCTGACAGTATTTGTATATTAAGAGACGCAAGAGAAGACACACTACCCTCCAGCGCCGAGCCTGCCCCGGCGCCCGCTGCCAATCCTGCCAATCCCGCCGGACACGGCGAGGCAGGGCCAGGAAATGGGAAAACAGTTCCGTCATTGTGACCTAACCACTGAGCTTTCTGTAATTAACCCTCTGGCTTCATCCCCGCACCCCAGTGGAGGAGATGACAGCGGAGATGATGGAGGAGGAGGAGATGACCTTGTCCCAGTGGTGCACCGCAGCCAGCAACACGCCAGCAGGATGGAGGAGGATGAGGGCACCACAGGCTCCCTGCCGCTCGGTGCCAGTGCCTGGACCCTTCCACCCACTCTTGGCACAGCGCAGCATGGGTCTCTGCACCCCAGCTCCCAAGCTGCCCCATCTCCCTGGCTTGGCCTCCTGGCACATCCCTGCCGCTGCAGAGCCGGTGCCCCCACTCTAAGTGCGTGCTGGCGCTGCCGCTGCTTCTGCACCACAAGGAGGGACCTGCCACCGCTTCGCCCGCCGACACCTCCACCAGTGCCAGCCTGCTTGCCAGGATGTGCCGGCCACGCCTGGCTCTCCTGGCTGCAGGCCGGTGGCTGCGCCAGCTGCTGCCCATCTGTCTGTCTGTCTGTCCGTCCGTCCATGTATCTGGGAAGTGCTCGGCATGAGGCCGATTTCTTGTAACACCAACGTGGCTTCGTCAATTGACAGACGCCCGCCAGAGCCTGCGCCCCAGCTCAACAGAGCCGGTGCTGCCAAAACCAGCCCAGTTCTATGCGCAGTTCCTGTGCCCAGACCCTGGCCCCACGTGTCCCCCCTGCATTGTCAGGGGATTCTCCAGCCCCTCTTGAGGGACCCTGGGAACACAGGGTGGTATGCAGGAGGCTGCGGCTGCCTAGCAGGCTCTCTGCTTAGAAAAATGGCGGATCCGGTAAAGCCGGACTCCTCATTTCATCCTCCTCCTCCTGGCTCTGTTCCCCCTCCCATGTAACGCGCTCTCTCTCTGGCAGACGTCCTTTTCCAGCCCCACCAAAGAAGTCCCCGCACCACTGGGCGAGCTCCTGAGTTGGGTCTCTGACGTCAGGAGGTTGTGGATGGGCTCGAGGGGAGCCTGGGATGCGGCGTCTCCTCGGCCGCGCTCACCAGCACAGGTAATGCTGATCTTCCCAGTCTGCCAGTCTTCTTGGCGTCCTGCCTCTCACTGGGCTGGCACTGGGCCTTTTGCTGGGCGCTGCATTCTCCAGGGCAGCACCACAGAGATGCCTGGGGGGGTTTGTTCTCCAAGGGCAGCTTTGGGGTTCCCCCATCCAAGGGGTGCCCACATCCAAGGGCTGCCCAGCTGTGGTTGCACTGGGCCAGGATGGGCATGCAGCACTGCCGGCTGGGCTTCATGGCTTCATCTCATGGAGCATCCCCCTCCTCCCCCTGTCTCATCCCATCTTTTCTGTTCGCTTTGTTGTAGTGTGGCTGGATGTTCATCCCAACTCCCCTCACCGCTGCTGCCGAGCCCGTGGCCCCGGCCTGCGGCGACTGGGACCTTGCCTGAGGATGCTGGGGAGTGGCACTTGCCAGCATCCCTGGGCAGAGATCAGGCACAGGGGCTGCCCCGTGGCACCAGACCCCCAGGACCCCCCTGGCACCCCGCTGGGGATGAAGCAATAAGTGACGCCGTGGTGGGGACACGCCGGCTGGGGACCCCTCGAGAGGCACCCGCATGGTCACCTGGCCCCCTCCTTGTGTGGTGCCAGGGCTCGTCTGCAGAGCTCCACAGCATATCTCCTCCTCCTCATCCTTCTCATCCTCATCCTCCTCCCACCTGCTCTCATCTGTGTAAATTGAGTCATGTTTACTCCTCAGCGTCCCGTGTCGTTATTATTATTAATTATTAATTATTATTCTCATTATCCAGTTTTGCTTTTGCATGACATGCTGACATTGGTGCCTTGGTGCCATCATCCAGCCTGGCTGGGGTCCCACTCCCCACCTTGGTCCCCAGTCACATCTCCTCAGGGCCTGCTGATAACCACCCACAACCATCTCCCCTTGTCCTGGGGGAAAAAACCACTAAAATGTGACCTGCACGAACCGCGAAGTGGCTGTAAAACTGCGTGGGGCCCAACCGGGGCAGTAAAGGAACCTCTGAAACCAGCCGGCAACTCTGCGTGGTCTGTTTGCCCCAGCTGTGAGCTGGCCTCGCCGTGGCGGGTGCTGGTTGTGGTTCCCAGTTGCCTCCTGTGACATGTGCTGTGCTGCTGCGGGTTGTGGTGGAGCGTGCCGAGGTCTGTGTGGCTCCCAGCATGAGCACGGTGCCAGTGTTTGCCAGGCTGGTGCTTGGCTGTGCCTGGGATCCCCATGGTGCCAGGCATGGAGCAAGCCCGTGGTGGTGTTCCCAGAGCTGCCCAGCTGTCCTGGTGAGTGCCAGGGTGCCACCAGTGCTGGGAGTCTGTGGATCTGTGCCAGGTCCATACCAGTGGTTTCCTGGTTTTGGGGACAGGGAGTGGGCACAGCTGGTGGCATGGAGGCTTGTGAGGTTGTGTCCTTGGCACGGGGATGGATTCGTTCCTCTGGCAACAGGCTCTGGGCAGAGCAGTGCCACTGTCCCCCAGGGTGCTTGGGCGCTGTGCCAAGGCGTGACACTGCCGGGCCAGGGCTGTGCTATGGGTGCCCCCTTGGAGCAGGCAGGCTGTGACAGGGGTGCCTGGCAATACCAGAGCCATGGTGGCCTGGATGGCAGCAATCGGGGAGCCCAGTTGGGTGGGGTGGGTATAGGTGAACTGACTGAGTAGCCAACCATGATGGGACCACGGTGGGAGCATGGTATTCATTGGGGGCATCTTGGCACAGGGGCATGGGAGCATGGGCCTGGTTGGCTCAGGGAGTCCTCCCTGTGAGGGGCGCCACTGCTCCATCCAGGACTGTTGCATGGCAGTGCCAGGCACCATACTGGCAGCACCAGAGCCATGCCACGTCAAGGGGCCAGTAGGATCTGCCAGGGAGCAGTGGGATGGTGCCAACAGCAGCTGAGCCATGTTGGGGCCACAGGCTGCTGTGCTCTCTGGGGGCTCCATGTGTGCCCCAGGGCAGCTCCCTGGGGATTCCCGGGGGAACAGTTGCACCTCAGGTGTTTTCTGCTCTTCCCAACCTGTCTGCCCCCCGCACCCCTTGGGGTTGGGCACCCATGAGACCACTGGGATGCCCTGAACCAGTCCCAGCAGGAGCTGTCAGCTCCTCATCTCCCCCTGACATCTGTGGGTCCAACTCCACAGGGAGGAATCCTCCAGCTCTGGATTGAACCCCCACGTTTTGGAGGGGAACTCCCTGTCCCCCTCACCCCTTCACCCTGTCATGGAAACCCTCTGTGGTGTGGTTCCATGGTGAACTGGGCTGGCACCAGGTGAGCCAGGTTGGTGGGATCCCACCCACCATAAGGCTGACAAAGGCTCAGCCTCTCACTGGTCCCAAAGCAGCCACAGATGAATCCCACAGCACAGAATCACTATATCCCGGCATGGTGGGGTGGGAGGGGGCCTCTGGAGATGATCCAGTGCCACCTCCCTGCTCCACCAGGGTCACCCAGAGCAGGGGGCCCAGCAGTGCAGTGTCCAGGTGGGTTGGGAATCTCTCCAGACAAGGAGACTCCACAACCTCTCTGGGCAGCCTGGCACAGGCTCTGACCCCCTCACAACAAAGAACTTTCTCCTCCTGCTCAGCTGGAAACTCCTGGGTTCCAGTTGGTGCCCAGTGCCCCTTGTC
>JANIJG010010583.1:35908-114005 GCA_024611175.1 Megaceryle torquata | reverse complement strand
CCCCCCAGGGGGCCGTCCCTGGCGAGAAGGTGGTTTTTTGGAGTCTCATGCTTGTTATTTTTGCGCTGTCACACCCCCCATAAGCGGAAAGGGGAAAAGGTACCCCCCCCCCCCCCCCCCCCCCAGGAGCCTCAAGCCACAGAAGACTGTGTACAGCAGAACCCTCCTGTCTCCTACAGCTGGCTCTGGGAAGGGGAGACCCAGCTGCTGCTGGGAATGGCTGGAGAACTCCATCCTGCAGGAAGACCTCACTGCTGTCCATGTTAGGGCTACTTTGCCTAAGCTGATTGGAGAACCCAGCTCTCTATAAAAGAAATACTGAAGAATTTTTAAGTTTTCAAACAACTTATTTAAAGCTTACTATGATGCTGACACTTGCCACCTTAATGATGGGGCATGTGTTTAAATATTAAAATTTCCTTGGTAAGATGGAGCAAGAAAAAAAAAAAGGAATGCCATATAAAGTGATCTCTAGGAGCTGAATACTGAATAAATCTTGTGTGTTTTCTATTGAGTGGTAGTTCTACAATTAAAACATTTGATTTTCATAAAGCTATTGCAGTATGTCAGAGGTGCAGAGGAAGAAAAGTTTGGGGGTGGGAAGTCACAGAAGGAGCCATAATACTTCCCCTTTCAGAAGTCTAACATTCATTTTACAACTGATTCATTGAACAGAAGCATCTTGCCACAGCAGCCACCCACTTAATGATGACAAAGCACAGACACCTCAGTCATGATGGCACAGTACAGTCAGGAATGGCATCTCAGATTAGCTATGGGCGGTTAACGTTACTACCCTGACACCTACACTCCAAGCTTTGCCCACCCTGTGAAAAAAAGTCACTTCAAACCTCAGGGCAAGGAGTATTCTAAAATCATATGTATTCAAACAGGAGATTTATGTTCACTTACGGATTGTTAGGCAAATGCTTCCTGACACGCTGCGAAGTGGGTTACACAAAAAGAAGACACTGAAAATTTCATCTAAAATAAGTAAATCAGGACTTTATCATAAATACATCATTTCATTCTTTAAAAACATCCTCAAATTCAACACAATGACTGATATTATTCCAAGGAATTCAAGTAATCTTGAGGAAATTGTTCAGCTTTCCTGTTGCTTGTGAAGGATGCAAGAGGTTAGGTTTATTTAGGACAGAGATGGACTTGTCAAGTCATGACACAGGGTGATCTTGAGGGACATGTTAATGCATTAACTCTAACGTGTTTTCATATTACTGCATGTCTCTCCCCAGTCCCCTCCCCAAGTATGTAAATTGGCAATAAATGATTGGCATTCACAAATGTGCCTCCAAGCAGGTTAGGGATAATTAGTAAAGCATGCAGACACCCTGTCCTAAGCACCAGTTGTGACAAATCCACAAAATAATGAAACTCTATTAATAGCTAATAATGTATGTCAGGAAGAGCCCGGTCTTTGGGCTCTTCCCCTTTAAGAGCATGTGCTATCCTCTTGTGTTTCAGCTGGTCAAGCTGAATGCCTTCCTCCCCTTGTGCTGGACTGCTTTGAATCTCGGCCAAGATGAAGTAATTGAAAACTACCAGCCTGAATACTTCAGAAGTCTATCATGGAACAAGATTCAACAAGCCTCTTCTCAATTTGTAAATATGCTGGAATATAAGCAGTAAAAAGGCTCCAATGTCAAACAAGTTTAAGCATTAGCCGTGTTGTTTTATGGGTGCTACAGCAGTGCTTAATACTTTATATATTAAGCCCTATTAACACTGTGAAGTTACTTCATCTCTGTGTTCCTCACACTGATTTGTTCATAGATTTTTAAGGAGCAAATGATACCTTTATTTTTTTTTAACCATTCAAAGCATTCACTTTCTGCAATGGTGTGTATATATTGACAGATTTTATGACATATTTAGAGGCCTAGGTTCCCAAAACATTGTATTTCTAAAAATTGCCTTCCAATTCTGCACTACAAGTTGACAAAAAATATCAAAATCAGTTTAGAAAGAACTTGTGTTTTCTATATTTTGTTTTTAACATGATAAATTACCTATGTTGAGTATATACATAGTCATTAAGCGTGACTCACTTCTGGGTTTTGGGAACATATCAAAATACCAAAGTAAAAAGTAAAACACAAACCTTTGCCACATGGAGAGAGACCAAGAGTAATAGTGAGAATTCAGATGCCATTACCATTTAATGATGAATATTCTTAAATCCTCCTCTTTGCAATGCACTGCCTCTTGATGTCCAAACATTACTGACAGGCTCAAAAGATGTGCTGTTAACAGGACTGAGAAGATTACCTGCTCCAAAATTCATCACTGTTAATAGCTTAGCCTCTTTATTATCTTCATATTAATCTTCTTACTAGTGGAAAAGTTGAAAGAGTTAACTTTACACCCAGCAGGTTGGAATCAGCTGTCTTATAAATTTGATCCAAAACATCTAACCCCAAACTTCCAGGCTGTATTGATCCAGATTAAAGAGTAGCAGTTTATGTCCCTCCCTAGTTATTTAGAAGTACAGCTGGCAGATTATTCGTAATACTTGATTCCTTGTGGCTTACACAGGAATCATGTTTTTCTACCTGATGTCATTGAAAAGGCAGAGTTTTAAAAGAAAATTCAGGTGAACTGCTGCAGTCAGTGGAAGAGCAGTGCAGAGGGCGGTGATAAGGAAGAACTTTTAAATTAACAGATTTAACATGACATGGTCCCTCTTAGAAGCTTTCACACCCTCAGTTTAAAAAGAATAAGAAGCCTATAAAACCTAGGCAAATGTTTCTGAGTATGGCCCCTACATTTTTCAGACAAGGTTAGTGAATCCCCATCCTTTATTTGCCTTTCTTTGTTGTCTCTTCAGAGACACATCACTGCAAGTCATTGAACCCTTTGGAACCATCAGAGGTAAAGAGCAGCTGAGGGTTTGAAAAGTGCCAGAGCATTAATTAGCTCAGAAATCCTGAATCTCCACTGATCTAATCAAAGTTACTCAATCACAGGATGATGTGGAAAGCCTAATAGTGGCTTTATAGTTAAAGCACAGAAGTGGGAGGCAAGAAGTGCAGATTCTATTCTTACTGCCAGCACCTGTGTGCAACCTTCAACAAACCATCAGTTTTCATTGCTCATTTTCTCTGTATGTAAAATGGAAATAATTGTGCTCATAGGACTATTCTTAAGCTAACTTCACCTCCATCTGAGAAGCACTTGGGGATCTTCAGGTTAGAAAAACCACTGAACTGTAAAATATAATTTAAAGTATGTATTTTACTGGATGTGCTTAAAATAAGTATTCCCTGTACCGGTGTAAAGTAGAATTCTGAGTGTGGGATACCAAGTCTAGATAATTTAACTGTTACCTTGAAGTGTAAAAATGTTGTTTGTAAAGGATTTTTCCATTCAGCAGATGACCGTAAAGCAGCACTTCAAACAGCTTTGCCTAGAATATCTATTATTAGTAAACAACTATACTCTACAGGATTATTTTTGCAACATTTTGCATTAGGTGTATTTGAAGGAGGCTTTTGAAAATAGAGCTTCAAACACGTTAAAAGATAGTTGTGTGTACACGAATATATTTTTACATTTTCTACAAACCTGCATTTCTGTTTTAAGAGAAACAAAAGTAATTTCAGCAATGACATTCAATATCTGACTCACTTTTATCCTCAGTAAAGGTGACACATTGCAGAAGAACAAAGCACGGAGCCAGTCTGGCTTTGGCTATTTCCTGTTTAGTCAGAAATAGCTGCTGGAGCTGTGTTTATTCCCTAGCATCACCTCAGCAAACAGCAATCGTCCCTAAAGGCACCTGCCCCTTTGGTCCTGGATGTAAACTCTGAAATGTTTTGGTTTGTTTGACTCCTATCAGTTTTGGGAATTTTTATGTAAGAAGAAGAAGGAGAATATATATTGTATTAGGATTGTTAATAGGACTGGATGACTGTCTTCAGATTTTTCTTTTCAAACAGATGCACAGATTTGTCTACTGAAATAATTTTTCTCAGTCTTCACTATTGTATTCAGCACCACAACTTCTGTGTCCATCTATGAGGGGTTTTTTTCTAGGGCCTTTCTACCCACACAAATAGCAAACATTTAGTAAATATTTGTTGAAGGCTTCAAATCTAATCTACTTCTCACAGCCTTAGAAAAGTCAAATTGAGACGGTTAGCTAAAATAAAAAGGTACAGTCTGTATGAGATCTTCGGTTCGACTGTGTGAACTGGGACTGAAAGCAGGTCAGAGTCATAAATAAATTCAGAGCCTCAGCCTAAGACTAAACCTCAGTCATTAGCAAGAGCAGAATAACACTTTCCTTCAAACCTGAAGAAACAGTTTAACTTGACTACTTTTTGAGGGATGTGATTGTTTGTTACTAGTCTGTTACTGTTACTTTGCTCCAAAAGACTCATCTTGCTATCAAAAGTGCTAGTAGTAGACAGAGGCCCAAATCAACAGAAGTAAAGGTAAATATAAAAGTAAAGGTCACTATATTAAGTTAAAAGGCAACATTTTTTTCCCCCCGATGAAATATCAAAGATAGACAAGTTATATTTTTGTCCAAAACTATGCTTTCCAAGTCCTGTTATATAATGACTCTCCCATGTGCACTTCCACATGAAATCAAAGAAAGTTCTGCTTGCTTTAGGATTTCCCTTTCTTTTCTTTTCTTTTCAAAGAGAGAGACAAGTCACCACACAGAGAATTCCTGCAGCACTGCATTCAGAGGCAATAGGCTCGCTACGGTGAACCTCTGTAAGGCTTTTCTCCATTTTTGCAGTGGAAAAGCTCCAAAGACATTTCCTGTGCCAGCAAAGATTTAAGAACCAGCTGAATTTTTGCCTTTGCAGATGAAGAATGACAAAACTACCCAAAGTCAAGGTAACACCATGTTAGCATCAATAACAAGAATGCCTTTACCTTGCACATCAGGAGCAGACAGCAGCACATACGACCTCATTATGCAGGGGGACAGCTACCAGCATTTTGGTGTAACAAACCTCTAGAATAAGCTGTTCTTTTCAGCCCAAGAATAGGACACAACTGCCAACACCACCCATCTTTTGAAAGTTAGGCAGCGATACTCGGCTCTTTACAGCAACCCAGAAATCCCTGGCCGCAGAGCTTTTCTATGCCTTCTCTTCTGCAAAAGCTCCTACTACATAACCCGCTCATCTTCTAGGCAGGAAGCCTATTTAATCTGCCAACTGGGACCAAGACCTTCACTGTGTCACAGCACCTGTGCCATTTTACAGCCTTGGCCAGCTGTTCTTCCAGGGCTTAAAAGATCAGGAAACTCTGCTGTCCTGCTCATCATATAAAAAGAGGATATGCTTTTATTGTAGGAGAATTACCAGCTTTTGTTGTTCTTGGTCAAGCAGTATGCTTAGAGAGCACACAACCCAAACCACCGAGAAGTCATTTGCTTTATCCAAAAGCAAGCTGAGAAGAGAGAAATGGAAACTGTCAGAAATCACCTGAATCAGGAATACAGCATTATCTTTATACAATGTGACTTTGTCTCGGACTGAAATAGGGCACAGCTGAATTTGTAAATAGCCTGGTGTTCACCCCTCTGTCCTTGTGTAAATTAAAACATGAACCCTGTGAGCGACAATTCCGGTGTCATCTACAATCTTTTCTGGAGGCTCCATGTGGAGCCACCTTGGCAGGTGAGTGAGATCTTACCAACTCCCTATTTTAGGTCAACCTCTATCCTATTATTTTACATCTTCCCCCCACCCTTACTTTCCCAGCAAAATGACACCTGCCTTTGGCCAGATGGACAAAACCAGTCTACCCCAAACCAACAATGATATCGTGTATGTTGTATGTCAGTTAGGAACAGCTGGGTTTAATTCATTTTTTAAAGCTCAATGTCATTGATACTAAGACAATACAATATTATTACATAGTAGTTAAAATGTGCTACAGATATAATCTATAAGGTGAAGGAAAATCTTAATTAAAAAATGAATTCGAAGAAGGACTGCTTGGAAAGCATCAAAATGTAACAAACCCATATGCTCATAAACTCCACTATTTTGCACACATGATGCAAATCCACATGTAAACACGCTTCTATGAACAAGGTGACATTGCTGTTGTGAAAACGTTCCACAGTGTGCACTGGGACTTTTTAAATGTTTGTTTGGTTTTTTTCCCATGGATACATACCAAAAATATATTTTTAAATCGATACTTGAAATTGGTATTTATTATTAGGACATTCCAAAACCAGACATGGATAGGACTGCATATAGTACTTGATTTAACGGATTTTTGCCATGAAATATATTGGAGATGAAGGCAACTAGTAGCTAGTGGTGAGACATGGTGACACTGGAATAAGATGTATCTACAGGAAAGAATTTTGTAAGCACTTCCATGAGATTTCTGCAAATCAAGTGCACGATTTGGTGGTGATTTAAAATATTAAACGAAATGACAAATCCTTACTTTCTTTGCTACCTTTTAGAAAGCTTTTCTTTTAAGTGGAATGCCACATTAGTCATCCTGGGTTCAACTGTGGCAGAAACTAATCTGGGCATCTGTAGTGTTCACTCTTAGCTGCTTTTATGATCTTGTGGATGTTTTTTGAGTTCAGCATTAATTACAAAGCACTGCAGTATAAGATGTATATATTACTTGGGAAATTGAAGCAGTCACCATTACTATTTGCATTGCTGTCCATGTTCCAGCCACGTTCAAGGTCCCAGTGGTACCTACAAAGGAGAAGGTATGTGTCTCTAGCAGCTTCCCATCCAGGAGAGTGGTTTTGATGAGAAAATGTAGCCCAAGCTTCTCTGCTAAACTTTATTTATTTTATTGTAATTTTATTTTTATTTTATTTTTTATTTGAAGGTTGTGGAGTCTCCTTCTCTGGAGACTTTCAAAACCCACCTGGAGGGTTTTCTGGTTCGCCTGCTCTGGGTGAACCTGCTTTAACAGGGGGGGTGGGCTAGATGAACTGCAGAGGTCCCTTCCAACCCCTACCATTCTGTGTTTCTGTGAGATTTTCCCATGCCACTCATGTCCTAGTTTTGCCACCTGCTGTATCTCATTCAGCATATAATTTATAAAACTCTGGAAAGATGGAGAAGGCAAAGTGATCCTAGCTATAGATAGCAATGAAGCCATAATACGGAATCAATAATTATATTCCTCATTCAAATTAGAGATGGGGAAAAAATCTAACTTGGTAACATTGAGATTCCTGGGTATTTTAAAATGTGCTCAGTTGTACTTGCAGTGTAAACAGTCACTGCCAAGAACAAATGGTATCTTGTAGTTAGTGAAATGGGGGATCAGAAGGCTGCTGCTCCTATTGAAGTCATTTGGAATTTTGCCACTGGTACAACAGGGCTGAGATTTCATGCTCTAGATGTGAATGACCAACTTTGAGCCAGAGGAGAAGCCACATTTTTGTCTTGGTGGGCTTAACTGCAAAACCAGGTAAAACCAAGACCTTACTGCAAGAGTCACAATACCTCAAAGGTGAGATTTCCTGGAAAAAAAGGGGCCTGGCTCTCCATTTGCTACACAGCCACTTAACAGTGATGTGTTATGACTGATGTTGATGCAGATGCAAAAGAGGGCAGAGAAATAGATCTAATGCATTTTTCAAAAAACCCCAGGACTTCTAAGACTCCACCTGGATACTGCAAGATGCCACATTTCTGCTGACCATGCTTAACAAACGTGTTCTATTTGCATTTGTCTGTGCCAAACATGAACACTTCAAGCAAGTCTAAACTGTATCTTGATAGTAATTTTTCTTTTTCTCATTCATACTCTGACTTACGTGTGATTTATAATATTTCTACTGGGAAAGATTCATGGGCATGTAAGCTTTCCCTTGTGAGGTTTTGTACATTACCATTTGGAGGCATCTTTTTTCTTTTACTATGGTAATATTTCCTACATCGATTTCCAACTTCATCATTACGGGAAATTGTCTGGGCAATAATTTTAAAGATGTTAAGGAGCTGCTGGTGTTTCATGAAAAAGTCTGACAAACATTCCATTAAAAATTGTGCCAGTGATAATTCATCAAAAAGCACACTTGTCTAAAGTCCTTTCCTTTATTACAGACTTTACCACCTGAAATTACCTTCTTAGTTCCTAAATATATGATTGGCTCCAGTTCCTCTTGTTTGTATTCTCTCCAGAAGATGCAGAGTCAGACAGAGGTAAAAGAAAAAGAAACTTCTGCCATAACTAGTCATTTATCGTGTTCAACCCAAGATAAAGAGGCCTGAGTTGCAACAATCTTTCAGGCTTTCTTTTTATCAGAATCACATAAAAAGCTCACACTGAGACTTCCTGCTATTGGAAAAGAAATAGCAGTTTTATTGGTACAAATGCAAGATCATCAGGCCCAGCTTCTGTAATGCAATGAGCAAAAATGAGATGGCAAAAATTAGGAGCATAATTTCCACTTCACCGGAGAACTTTTTTCAGACATTTTCCACTTGTAGTTACCCTTACTATTTGTTTTCAGTCACGATTCATATACAAGGCATAAGGCATTCAACTTTTTATCTCTATATACTTTTTACCTAGCTGCTCTTTTCATAGGTACAACAGATTAGTTACCTTTTCATTCAGTTCTTTTCATTAGCGCACTGAGTTTGAACAGAAAGTATTCAGATTACATGGATTAATTAGATGTTTTATTAAAAAAATAAAAACAGGAAAATGAGTTGCAGAGTATAATATAAAACACAGCAGGCTTTGACTTTCTGCCTGGAAGCTGTTTAAAAAAATAATAATAATTAAGAAGCAAATGAAGAGTACACTGTATTCTATGCATAAATCAGAGATATTAAAGGCAAATATTTGCTTTTAGATTATGATGAACTCAGATTTATACAAAAAAAATGGACTTGAGATGTTAATTTAGCTAAATATGAGCTCTAATCAGGCATTCCTTCTGCATCATCTTCCATGGCCATGCATAATAATAGTAGAGGTGTTCACACTGTAATGCAACCTTTCACTGTAAGCTAGAGCCTGAGGATGTTTTCTCCCCTTATCCTTGAATCCCCTTTGCACAGCCCTAAGCCCCATCACACATTTAGAAGGAACAGTTCAAAAACTAGATGGAGTATAATAAATTAATCTGGACTTAGTGGGTGGATAAAAGGTCCAGCAGGGGTTTGTTACAGACCCTGGGGACAAGAAGAGAGAGGAAAATGGAATATTGCACAATGACATTAGTAAGGCAAACAGAGATAATACTCTGTGTGCGCGCCTGTGTGCATGTGTCTGTGTGTGCCCACAGAGAGCAGCGGGGGAGGGGTGGCATCAGTATTCTCAGCCTTGAATCATCGTAATGTAATAATGATTGAATACTGCTAGACAGCTTCCAGAGATCCAGGGAAGGAGTCTTTCTACATCTGTCCTTAAAGTATCACACAAAACCAAGTCACAGACACAGAAACTCCTGCAGCAGGAAGAAAATGTCGTTAGCAAGTCTCCAGTCTGAACACCCTTCCTTAGGAATTTGAAAACATCTTTCTCTGCCCAGCCCACTCTGAGAAAGAAGGTGTGTGCAGTCCCCATTAAGTTAGTATGATACAGCTTTTTAATGGGAAATGCAAGAATGTATTATTTCTTGTCCTTTTAAAATCCAGATAAGCACAAGTGTTACATACCAGAAACCAGGTTTGTTCTTACAAGTACTCTTAAATATACTACTAGTGCCATTTCAGTCTTGAGAGCCAAGGTGGCAGCTGCACTGGGTTTAGCCAGTGTTACCACCTTTCCAAGGCAAGATTAAATGACAGGCAATAAAAAAGCTTGTGTCCTGCCCACAAGCTGTGAAATGGGCTCTTTCACAGAGACTCAACCTTGCTACATGCTACAAAACACCTTCAGACAGGACTTCAAGGTAAAAGTGTGTAATTTTATAAAGGATACATTGCAGAATGCA
Organism: Megaceryle torquata; assembly: GCA_024611175.1. NCBI lineage: Eukaryota > Metazoa > Chordata > Aves > Coraciiformes > Cerylidae > Megaceryle > Megaceryle torquata. The sequence goes on along the minus strand of JANIJG010010583.1, from coordinate 104,077 downwards.
GAGAAGCACATAGCAAAATGGAGACAAGGAGAAAGAGCGGGTTTGAAGGGACCAAGAGTCCCATTGTCAGGAGCATACAAACTGACAGGTTTGGGAAAGTCATTTCGGATGATCCATTTGAAATTGTTACCTAAAATACTGAAGGTATGAATGAAATGTTCCCCTCTTGAATTCAGCAAAATTTGACATGCAATATGCACTTTGAAATTGAAATGAAGCAAAACTATAATGAAATTCTAAAATATACCTAAATACCAGTTGCTCCTCATTCCCTTTTTCCACACCTACTGTAAGCAAGGGCAACAGACTTGGGTCATTACACATTACATCACAGAATATAGATGTCGGTGTTTCCCATCTTACGATTTTCAGCAGGATTCTGGACATCTTTAGAGGTACACAATGAAAGGGAGATATACATCTGGAGCTTCACCCTCTGCTGCACAGGAGACTGAGAAAACATAAGTGCCCTCTACTACTGCTTGCGATGTGCAGAACCATCCTTTTCTCAGCTCTCCTAAAGCTGCTGAGGGAAAGTGGGGACTTGAAGGAGAAAGCTTGAGCTCCTCTTGGACATCACTCATATTTTCCTGATGTCCATTCTTTTCTAGCACAACTCCACCAACATAGCAGACTTCTGCTTTATGAAGAGGAGTTTCCAAGTATGAGCTTAGCTTTAGTTTGAAAACATCTTTGTTTTACACATTCTCTCAAAAAGTGCATCTGCAATGAAATCTTTGGAGTGCAAAAATCATGTGTGGTTACTGGCTTAAATCTGTGCTGGATTCCCAACCGTCTATTTTTATCTCATGATCTCAGAGCAATTTGGGATGTTGCACAACATCTAACAGTTCTGATGCAAAGAAATGGTAGCAATACAGCTTTTAAAGTTAAAAATCTAGATATGGTGCTGGTCTGGCAACATCTGACAGGCTGAAGATTTGTGAAAGGAACAGCTACAGAAAGGTAAAGCCCATTGCCCAGAAAGGTGTATTAGCAACAGAACTAAATGAACACGGGTTTAGAGGAGAGAGCTAGAAGTTAAACAAGTGCAATGTTATTAAGTCTTTAGTCAATATCCTAGATATCATCCAAACTTTGAGGATATGTAATTAAGTGGACAGTGAAGAACATTTCCAGGACTTGCAGAGACGAGTTCATTTCAAAGTCGAAGTGACTTCCTTCATCTGCCGGGGCTGCATCTGATTGTTGCCAGAATGTACTCAGTGCCAAATATCTCTATTCCTGCATAACTCTTATTAACAAAACACAAAAAGAACACAAACATCATTTTTTCCTTTCATTTGTTTGTAAGCATATTTTAGATAAAGCTATTCTGATAGCTTAAGATGCTTTGTTCAGATTGCACAAGCTATTTGGGGCCAGAGTTATTTAAATCCTGGGAAGAGGTATTACAATAGATAGAAATGATGTATGAATAGGACATAAATGATGATGATGGAACGGCTGATTTAATAAATTGAAACTTTAGGCTGAAAGCATGAATGAGAAGGCACTGGATCTACAGCTCCACTGATGCAGAACACGGGGTCACGAAGGACTGAGGAGAAATGCTGCATGTCACCCTGTCAGGATTTATCCCTGTGCTCTGAAAACTGGACACACTGGTGGGTAAGCTACTAGAGCTGCCAACTTGCAGATGATACCTAAAGCTGACAACCTAATAATCTGTGGCATTAAAGATCCTGTGGCACTTGTTGTAAAAGACAAGGAATTAGCTGTAGTGAACTGGCCTAATTTCAGTCTGCATAATTACATTCTGCACACCTATGATTCCTTCGCAGCTTCTGAGGTGAAAAAAGAACACATGCTTCCCTCGCTGTAAGCCTCTTCCCTGGAAAACCTCCCATACAGCTGGAGTCATCCTGTGCTGAAGTCTGATATCAAACTGGCAAATGTGCAATGCACTTTGAGATCATTTATGGTAAAAGGTAAGATTATTACTACAGCCACCTCAAAGGACAATGTAAGCCACCCTGTATGTTCCAATAATTAGGCACAGAAGAGTAAATTGAGAATTAGGTTTCTGATTCCTCCCCCTTCATTTCTCTGCCCATGCTATGCTTTTGAAACTGAAGTCATAATGCTGTCAGAACATTTTTTTAGTGGTTTAATAAACATGACATGCTCGCAATTGTTTTGCATTTTAATAGCAATGCGGTGGCAACAGGACACTACCAGAAATATAATGCATGCAATTGTATAGGTTTTTAGGTGTTAACTTTTCATCGGGCATATATATACATATATAAAAACCCCTTTTCTTCAAAACCTAAAAATTCTCTTTTGTTTTTCACTCTTCCTCATTATGTCCATCTGACTGTGTGCCTTCCCAGTGGAGTCTGACCGGCACACAGCACCTTTTCAATGGCAGGTATTAGGAGCTGTGTCGCTGGGGCTGCACTGCTGCAGCAAGCTCCACTCTGAGGAGTGCCTATGGAAGTGGCCTGACAATTTTTAGTTTTTCTTTCTTAAAGATAGTTTCAATATGAGGGATCTGACCCCTAATTTGCATAGATATACTACTTCAGAGACAGTTCTGCCTGCATATATTTCTATTTTTCCTCTTCTACCTTTTCTGAACTACTTCTGTGCTGGTTTACACTCCAGTATGCACACAGAAGTGTAGCTTGACTATGTGCAAGGTGTGTTAATCCACTGAGTATGCTGCCTTTCAACATGCTGTGTCTGGTGCTTGTGACCAGCAGACCGGTGTGACAGAACGCCGCATCACTCAGGAGGGGCTGACTGCTCACAGCATCAGTTTGAAGAGCAAGAATGGCCGAGTGTTGCTAACACACAAAGTTTGGTTTAGGATTTCAAAGTCCCAAAGTACTGCAATGGTCTATCTAGGGTTTTAGTTTGACCCATTTTAGTACCTTGTGTCTATTACAGGAGTAGACCTTCATTAACCTGCCCTGAAGTTCTTAAAAATTAAATTAAATCTCACTAGAAAAGATTGAAGTAGTAAAGAGGTAGTTATAGTTCTAAGGGATACAACCTGTAATGTGTTAATGCTTCTGATTTTGGACTATCACCCCTCTCTCCCTCTTGCCAGGCTCAGGGTAACATTTTATTCATTTTTATTCAGAGGTAAATTGGACGACCAGGAATGAAATGAATTCCAGGGTCTGGCTCAAAGTGCATTATAATAAACGAAAAGGCTCATATTAACTTTGGTAGAGTACTTAGAGTGTTTAGTAGAGTACTACAGTTAATACAAGCCACAATACACACGTTTTTAAGGAAAAGCTTTAATATTCTGCACCATACTGACAATAACGAATTGGTCCATGTTTATGCTAAGCAGCATAACTTCCTTTTATGTTTCAGATGTTAATATTTATAACTTTACAGCATTTGGCTCTGCATTAGGTTCAGCTAGACAGTTACCCTTACAAACATTATGAAAGATTTTTTACTTACAACCTAAAGAGACTATAATCAGAAGTCTTCTGCTACATACCTTCACTGGTGTAGGAATTACAGGCTTGAGCAATTTACCTTGTATACAAAACTGTCAAATGATATGAGGTAAAACAGTAACTCCACAGAAGGATCTAATTCAGTGTACTTACTGTGTGCTACTATTAGTCAGTTATTAGGTCATTAAATCCTCTCTAATTATTATCTGAAGCTTTTCATAAATAGCTTTTTGCAAAATGGATCTTATCTAAAAATTTAATTTATTGGATGTTTACAGGCTTTAAAAAAAAGTGATTTTATGATATAAACCCAGAATTACTTCCTTTTTAAATAAACCTGATTGGTGCAGTAATTGAGATGAGCATGCTATTTTTTTCATACAATAATCTGATATGGGACTTTCTTTTCTCAAGAGACTTCCTTGATCTCCTCTTTATAGACATTCAGTCTCTGTAAATATGCTTTTGGTTTCTTTATCAGTAATAGTATTAGACCTGAATGCTTTAGTATACAGTATAATGGGATATTAAAGGGCTTTCTGTATATGTTTTAGACAAGTTAGTCTAATAGAAAGAAATGAATACATATTGAAGGATATTCTTTACAAGTAGACAGTACCATTTATACGGATTTTCTTCTACCATTTAGTCCTTATATTTTTAGAGAAAATCACATTGCTTTCTTTGCCTTTATTTTCTCTCTGTCATTGTTTGCCTTTTCTTCCTGCTTGTACTTTGCTACCTAACCGTCTGACTCTGTGTTGCCATGGGAAGGACTGTAATGCCATAAATTTAGAGAAGAGAAGTTCCTGTGTTCCTTTTTTTCCATTTTATTCTTACACAATCATTAGCACAGATTAGCTCCTTTCATAAGGGTGTCCTGGCAGTAGAGCAGGATTGTAAAAGATTCCATTTTGGAAAAGACACAGGAAAAAGCATTTTACATGTTTCACAGAAAGGCACAAACCGACACAGGCAAAAGCTGATGCTTCCCAACTTGTAGATACCTGGCTGTTTGAGAACTGAGCCAAATCATGGGCAGTTATCCATCTAGTCTTACAGTAGCTAATGCAAATTCTGGAAATGCTAAAAAAATGGAGGAAAAACCCCCATGTTAAATCACAAAAACCCTGCTGGATGCCTATGGGGATTTGTAATACAATACAGAGATTTTCATTTTTAAACCACTGGTTAAACCCACCACAGGCTCCTAGTGACTGAAATTTGCTACCTTCTAAAATCTATGAAGTGTGGTCTATCTAAAAGGAGCCAGTGGTCTCAGCTCAGTTGCTAGAGTCAGTTCTTTCCAATAGAAAAGAAAGAGCTTCCTGAACTGGTGCTAGTAGACAGACACTCGCTCGGTGGGCTCAGTGGAAAGGCAGGGGAGAAATAAGCTACCAAGAGCAGGGTCCTCCAAGTACCACAGTGTAAATAACAGACCTGGGTTTCTTCTACAGACAACTTTTTCAGCCACAAACTAAATGTCTCTAGAAAAGGGCCTCCAAAAGACACATCCACTGAAGCAAAAAGGAATGTACTGCTTGAGTATGGCAGAGGTGGAACTACACACTGTAATGCATGGTGAAGTGCCTTTACATACCAGAGCAGGGTCCCCTACATGCCGTTCACTGCAAGTGCCAGTTGCCATCATCAGGCTGCATCCCCCCAGTACCAGCATTTACAGTTCAGAATCAGGACTGGGGCCTCAGGCTTAGCTCCTCTGGACACAGTCCCAAAGCTCCAACAGAGGCAAAATCAAGTCCCTAGGCAGTAATTTGCAATGAACATAATCCAGCCCTACTTCTGCAGTTGCATTAATCAGACAGTGTTGACATGGGTAACAACTTATTTTGACCAGTAAACAACAGAAATATGATTCAGAAGATACAGGGAGCAGACGTGCAACGCTTAGAAAGCCAAGTGTAAAGAGTCACTGTCCCAACTGCAACCACATGTTAATCTCACATTTGGCTGATGGCTTTGTGCTGAGCTACTCTGCTCAATATTTTGCATGTTGATTGGCTTGTTATTCACTTCTGCCTCTGTTGGAAGCCAGACTAACCTGTGGGGGAAGTGTTGGAAAACAATTACAGTTTATTGAAACGGTCATACAAGTACAGCATACTGCAATACTACACATCATTTATTAGGTGTTGCTACATTCCCTGCCACTCGCATGACAAAGGTTATTTAACCAGACTAACAAATAGGACAACATCTGCATTCCTGTAAAGACCATTCAAGATGAAAATTTAAAATTAAATCAAAAGCACACTTATTACAGTGCAAACACTGCAATCAATTGGTCTGCTTTGACTCTCATTATATTATGTTAACACAGTATAGATGCCCGAGTAAAACAGAATTGTTCGTTACAGCAGCAATTAATTGCTTACTGTTTTTGAAAATTAACATTTAATATACTTTTCCAAACCAATCCAGTGCTACTTTGAATTTTCATGCATCGTTTCTTTATTTTTGTCCCTATTGTGCACACAAGGTCAATTAACTGGCAAATAGAATTATTTTACAAAAATAGCAAGCTGCAGCTATTATAAATAACAACTTATTTGCATATTTCCTTGTTTCAGAAGAGAATGGGAACACTATGGGTCTGAAAATCTTTGCAACTGTAATACAGGGGGATATTATTTTTAAGCAAGTATTGAAGTAAGTATTCTAGTAAAGATGCTATTCCTTAGATCAAAATCAGGAAGTAGAAGCTGGGTTTGCAGATTTCTGAACTTGCTTCATTTGCATCTTGAAAACAGAATGGAACTGAAAGCTTTCAAGCTTTATTGTTCAACTCTGTTGCTCTTTGGAAGTGAAACAGAAGAGATGTATGTGAATATATCACAAGTTTCAGCCTAAATGAGCTTTTCAAATTGTAAATGAATATAATTGTTTGTAGTCACCTTCACAGTATTCCTGAAGTTGAAGCTGTGAGCTGAATTCTGACAGAATTTCATGAAGGATTTGGAAAAACACGACTCACAAGATTTTAATACTGGCAGACAAAGACCCCTTTCTGATTCTGTTTTCATTTTCCAGGGTCTCTCTCTTTATAGAAAGAAGATATTCAAGACTGAGGGACAATAGCGTAAGGATGTAAGGATGATTTCTTTTAAAAGGAGAAATCAAAGGGCAGCACTCCTAATATGCACTATATATGGCAATCTCTTTGTCTGAATATTGAAGAACTGGTGGGTACTAGCACACTGTGCTGAAACTGTGCAGATATAGAGGTTTTCCCAGACATATTTCTTGATGACAACTGCATGCTGTTGGATTTGTTTCAGTGACTGTGAATCTGTGAGCCATGCATATCGCGTTCCATTTGCCACTTCACAGGAAAAAATATTTAGTGAGTTGTGGCAAGCAGCACACCTCATTTATGCCGATTGTGGTCCACGGGGTGATTTGTAGAGTCACGCCCGCTGAGCTTCAGACACACTGGCTTTCAGGCACTTTGAAAAACCTGCACTGGGCGACTTTGAGATTTATCCCCAGCCCCAATACAATTCATGTGTCGGGGTGCTCCTACCGAGACCTACCAATGGGAACTGACAGCTGCATACAGTGCACTGGAAACATTTTAAAGCTTGCTGTAAAGAAAATAGAGCAGTCTACGCCTAGCAGGGAGGAAAATCGATGACTTGGCACTTGGCAGTGGTGACCAGCAGGATGCTTCTGATGAATGCTGAGTCATTGATTTCCCTCCCTGATCAGCAGCAGCTGCTCCATTCACACTGCAGAAAGCCTTCTTGCCACGACCACATGTGTCAGCAGGCTTTATTGTCATAAAATCAAGAGGTATTAGCTGACAAGACATCCGATTTATGTATTTTTGGTTTTGAGGTCTCTACTTAAAATTTCAAAGTCACTTCTCAGCTAGGGCACCTGAAAGGACACACATAGCAGGGCAAGAGATCCAAGAGCACAAGCAGCTTCACAGGTACAAACAGCAATAGTGTGATGGATGTGTGAATGTCGCCCAAGCTTTCACTTTCTCACCAGAATGTATATATTTCATAAACCCAGCGCACAGTCAAGCAGAGAGGTTAAGATCTCTTCTGAGAGGGTAGGCTTTTAAGTCAGCACGATGCTTATGGGAGGAAAACTTCAATGTTTAAAGTTGGATGTATGCATAAATACTTGGATGAACTGGGCTCTTCTCATGTGCCATGCTTTCAAAGTATTTTTGTGACGTAACACGGTATGGCTGAAGACCAAAGCGTAATTGTAGTTTATCATTTTACAGCAATAAAAAGGCAACAGGTAAAACAGGTGAGACTATACTCAATGGCTGCAATAAAAATACAGTTGGAGCAGGTTATTACAAATCTCAGCATTTGATGAGTATGTCAACATTTCTCAACATGTTCTACCATTTGTTGTGTTGTTTATATTACCATAATTATTACTTAATAAGTTAATGTGCATGTATGTCTGTTTGAACTTTCTTTGAGGAAGCAGTTTACAGAAGGAGACAAAAGAAGAGAAGGGGCTGTTGTGAGATAAAAGCTGCTTCTCAGGATTAACATTGACTGAAATACACTATTTATAGTCAGGCATTTCACTGCTAGTAGCAATGCTGAGCTTCTTCATTTCAGGTTCCATTCATCACAGAATATGCACAGCTTTGCCTTGAAAACACTCACAGAAAAAGTCATAGGTCAGCCTTCTGTGCTTGAACTGGTATTTCAGCAAAACCTCGCGTGGCCAGCCACAAAAACCATTTTCCTTCAACTCTGCGGGTGTTCGTCCTTCAAAAAAGAGTCTCTTTACCACAGTGACAGGCCAGGGTTCAGGAGAACCCGTAACTGCTAACTACGTTTTCCCAGTTAATTCAGCTGCAGGTTGGAAATGCCTCTTTTACAGTTGGCTCCCCTCTTTCATCAGGCACAAGTCCACTTAAATTCATTTGCTTTTTAAAGTGATCTCATCTTCTGGCTTAAGAGCCCTTGTTCGAGCTGTATCAAACTCAGTGGTTTGGTTTACACAGATTTTGAAAAGCATGCCTCGGCTACAACATCCACTCAGATTGGGATGTTTGTGAACTCTGAAATTTGAGATAAAGATCCCTGCCAGCACCTTTCCTTTGCCTTATCTCCCTGCATTTCTAGAAGTGCTCCTCTGTTCTGCTATGCCTAGGGGCAGCTGAGTCGTCTCCTCCTCATACTAGCAGTTGCATTAGCACAGAAGCTTTCAAGGATAACTGCTGCTCCTCGGGGAGCCCCCGGAATAGGAACAGGCAAGAGTGCGCTCATTCTTTTATTCCTTTGCACATCTGAGGTCTGAAGTATCTTAGGCTGTGCTAAAAATCTGCTAACTTAAGAAACGAGTCTTTGAAATCCAATTGTCAGCTATATTGCAGTTAATGAGCCGTGTAACTTCTTAAATCATACACATATCACTTTCTTTAAACTTGTTGACCAAGGATATAAAGAATACAAAACACAAATAACAAATGAACTCAGAAGTATAATGTGACCCTTGTCTCATGGCTAAGTTTCTTTGGTATGCTCCACATGGACAGAAATGAATCTCACACATTAACAGTTGCAACCGATGCAAGTAGCAGCATTCTTAGAATCACAGAATCGTTCTGGTTGGAAGAGACCTTTAAGATCATCAAGTCCAACCATTAACCCAGCACTGCCAGGTCACCAATTCTTGAAATTCTCTATCTCTTTTTCTGATTATTTTAGTAAAAAACTAACTCTGCAAACTGAAGGCCAGACTCTGGTACTGACTGATGGCAGGGTGGCTTGCAGTAGAAGAGAGATAAAATGAAAAATAAACACAGGTGACAGATCCTACATAATTCCATTAGTGACTGAAAGCTAAGGAATACTGTACTCGGGATAGAATTCAGAGAGAATAGAATACTTAGTGTGTAAGGTATTTCAAACTCCCATAAAACTGACCAGGAGGGAAAATGCAACTCATTAAAAATTAATTTTCAATACAAATGACGCACATTGGGACACATAGTCCAAGTCTGGGATAACAAGAAGTTTCATTAAAGAGAAGTTCCAATGAACAAGACCCTGCTGTGTTTAGATCATATCTACCTAATAAAATTAAAGATTTAGTCATAATTAATATAGATTCAGACATTTACTTAATTAAAATGAACTGGGTACAAAAAATTGATTATACATTTCCTTATGAATGAAAATAAACATACAAATTAGTGTTCTTCAAAAGATAATGTTTAACTCTAATGCTTTAATGATAGAAATCTCACATTAATGTAAGATTGCTACTGATTAGAAAAAATGTAGACGATTACAATTAGTAAGTCAGATTGTCTAAATCAGCATATGAGTTGATGGAGCTATGACAACTTACAGTATCTGAGAATCTACTCCTTATCTTCAACCAACGAGGAGCACAGAATCAACATCTGTAAAGACAACCACTTCCTTAGAGCCACTATCAGACACAATCTTTTTCAGACAACAAATGAAAACAAATGACAACACTCCCAAGACTATCACTGTAACTGGTACTCAGAAAACCTCCGTATATAGAAAAGAAGAAAATTTATTTGAAAATAATAAAGAAAAAATGTTTTCTGTAATGATGTGAAATTCTGAGAAGGGGTTTAAAATTTTTCTTGAGCTCTGAAAATCAGATAAAATCTGTGAAAACAGACTTTATTACAAGACTGTCAATATTTTTTAAGGCATTTTATACAAGGAATATAACAAAGCTGTCTCCTTCCTGGTGCCCCGTGTGGTGGTGGAAAGTCTAGCTGTAATGCAACTTTTCCAGCATTCCAGGTTTAACAGCAGATGTTGTTTATTTAGCAAAAGGACCTGAAGTATTATGGATATGGCTGTATGGTAAAAAATGAAACAGGGCAGGAGCTGAGTGGTTTTTAACCTTATTAAAGGCATTTCTGAATTTCAGAGAGGAGACTGAAGTACTTTATGGCCAACAGACGAGTGAAAACTTTTGCACCCAGAAATGGTAAATCCCTACTTTAGGAAAGGACAAATTAGTTCACAAAATTCCTGTAATCTCAATTGATCTGGAATGGCAAACATGAGAAAACTTGACACACAAGGTCTCTGAAAAATATTACGTTCATTGTCGTACCTTTACTTTTATAAGTAGAAGCAGCAGAACAGAAAATGGAAAAAATACTGTAGTGAGCACACCAGGCTGCCCTTAGATGGAATAACATTTGCTGTTGTCATATTGTATTGTGTGTAACCTTTCTGTTATATCCCTGAAAATAAAACCAGAACAGCACCAAATAGGCTGCCTTTTGGATACAGAAGACATCCTTAAAATATATCCCACTAGCTCTCAAATGTTTGAAGAAACAGCTGTTCTATCTTATGTCATATCACTGCATCATTCTTATTGCAAAAGATAGAGACCTTGCATCATCAACATATTTTCCTGGCGTGTCCTCCTATTGCTCCCACTCTCACATTGCTAACGTAACTGCTGCATTAGCAGCACTTCTCTTCTACTAAATATGCTGAAGATTATTTTCTACAATAGACTTTCACAGTCCAACCTTCATGAAACTGCTGGCCAGGATTGTCAGGTTCCTTCTTTACCGAAGCCTTATTTTTACTTTTGACTAAAGACATCTCGTCAATATTTATTAAAGCTCGTAGATTGGTTTGATGATATGGGGCTAGAAATTTAGTTGATGTGAAACTGTTAGGGCTATAACATATTCAGCCGGTGTATGCTGGATTAACATCAGTACAAAATCTGTCCCTAAAAAGCACAATATAGCAAGACACTAAGTAGGCATGCATCTTTTAAAAACTGATTTGAACCCGAAAGCTTCATTTTCCCTGGATGTAACGTGGGAATAGTCTGGCCCTTAAGCAAAGCTATTTGAAGCTAACGTCCTAGTGCATATAAGAACTGAATTTAGCTCGATGTGCATTCACTGGATATGTTCCATCCTGTAGAAACACCTCTCCCCATCCAGCACAACAAATATGTAGGACAGACAGCATACAGTACTATTTCATTTTCTCTCCCTTTCTAAAGCCTTCTTTCTCAAGCGTTTCTTTTCTCTCTCTGTGTGTGCATGTGCATATTTCTACCCCTCCTCTTTCATTTCTTTTCTCTGTAGGGCACTGAAAGTGCTTTTCAGGTGGGAGAGCAGCAGAGTAAAATTGACTACCATTCTAGTCAATTTGCTTCAGCAGCCATTCCATGTGTAAAGCACTTTATACAGAAGGAAGCTTTTTAGACCTTAAGACCAAAAAATCTATTCTTTTACAGCCATGAGGTCCCTGTGAAATCAGAGAGGTTTCAAGAGCTCATGCGAGGATAGAATTTGGCATGGAACCTAGCGGGGAAAAAAAAAAAAAAAAAAAAAAGCCTATTAAGATCTTGCAATCTGTTTCCCCATGTTTTTCTTATTAGCAAGAGAGACTCTCTTGGGAGGAAAATAATTTGTCCTAGAGAAGAACATCTTTACCTAAGAACTTCAAGAAGGTTGTACACAGAAGCACTGCAGCACTTTTCACTGCCTCCTACTGTCTGAAACCAAACTGTAGTGTTATTTTAAAATCAGATGGATTCTACAGAGATAAAATTATCTGGCTGCATCCAGGTGCTGTGTCTCATGCTTGGTAGACTTGGTATATTGTTCCGTAAGTACCATCAGTTTCAGTCTTTTGGTCTTTACTGTTTTTCCATGACCTTACATAACTTATGCTAACCTCATTATTTAATAGGTGCTGTACCTTTAAATCTTTAAGGATGTCTGAGAGCAGGAAGTAATTTTTACTTAATTTGTTGAAGACCAGTGTTGAGAACAAACATACTAGTTCTTGTTGCCATTCATCTAGAATGAAGGTCATTCTTACTGAAAGTGTGTGGCCAAAACAACAGACTGGTCAGATATTCAGTGTAATAAATAAGTCTTTTTAACACACACAGTCTCACTGGATACTTGCTCACAAAGGCTTCAAGGCCATCATTTAAAAAAACCCAATTCAGGACAATGGAAGACTACAACTAATTCACAATTAATTTCTAGTATCATTAGAGAGGTTACCTTGCTTCCATCTGCTACCCATACTAAGTTGTCGTCTGCTCACATACCAGTAAGAAATACATATATTTTCCACCTTGTCTTCAATAGTTCTTTTTATAAAGTTGCCTGACTGTCCTGACTGATTTTAGACCTCACAAGCCTTGGAGGAGTTTTTAGGTAAGATTTGTATGGAAACCTTTGCATTAAAAAACCAAAACAAACAACACCCCACCTGAATTTGGATACTCACACCCACAGACAAATTTTTGTTCAGTCTTTGCTGGAAGGAGAGAACGAAAATGTCATTCTGGGACCATCCATCTCTTTGACCATGCAGCTTGTTAGGATCCCAGGAAATAGCTGTTCTAGGTGCCCAGTGAGGCAACTATTCAGGAAACTAAAATGCAACCAATTGCTAAGTCGCTCATAATCCCTAAGTAGCGCATACATACAGGAGGTGACCTGTGTAGCTGTGCAGTATGTCATTCAGGTGGGAAGTCACCCTGCTCCTAAATTACGCAGAAAGCTGGTCAAAGAAAGAGTAGGCCATCCTGCATCTCAAGAATCTGGATCAGGCCTTGGGAAGCTATGAGAGTGTGACTAAAAGCTACCAGTTGGGGCCAAGCCTAGTGGTGAGAAGAGAAACAAGTCTGCTGGAGAGATTTCTAAAGTCTCTAGTAACAGGTCAGAGAATATTACAAAACAGGATAGTGGGGAAATACAAGGAGAAATCTTGTGCCTACTCCAAGACGTGCTGAACTCTATCCTTCTCTTTCTGGACAGGCCTTTTTTCTAACCTCAGCTTAACAAAAAAAAACCCAAAAAGGTTAAGGTTCTACAGCAATTTGTGTTTAACTATCTCTACTTTCAAAAAAAACTTCTGCTAAAGCCTAGCCAAACTTTTTGTGTTGCACTTGAATCATTTACTCTCTGTCCTGTCCACAAGGTTATTCCCTTTAGCCTTGCATCAGCTTTTTACATATTTGAAGACTGCTATCATGTTTCTGCCCAGTCTTTTAATCTCTAGTCTAAACAACCCCAAACCTTGTAATCTTCTCTCATAAGTTGCTATACTGCTCTGTTCTGGTTCACGTGAGGCTTAAACCTGTACTTAGCTTAGACCTTTCCATGGTTATAAACCAGAAGAAATAATTCATGCATTTTGCAGACTATGCTTCTGTTTGTACAACTTAAAATTACGTTTCACCACCACCACCTTTTTTTTACACTAGTACGGCGTTGCCCATTCATGTTCAAGCTGCAGTCAGCTACAACCCTTAGTTCCTTTCCTAAGAGACTATAATTTGGTCAGTCATTTCTCACTTAGTTGATTCCATAAATGATTCTTCTTGTCCAAGCACAGAAACTGGACTTGTCTTTAATTGCATCCTGTTTTTTTCATACCATCTTTCTAATTTGTCAAGATCCCCTGGAATTCTAATCATGCTCTCCTCCATACCCAGAGCCTTCAAAGCTTTGTGGCATCTGCAAATTTAATAAGAACATTCTTTATCCTATCACTGAGGTAACTAATGAAAATATTTAACATTATTCTGGCTCAGGACAGATCCCTGTGAAACCACACTTGATATATTCTTCCCTATTTGAAGTAAACCATTGGTAACTATTCTTCAGCTTCGGTTTTCCAGCTCATTTTGCTAGCATTCTCTAGTATATCTTCTAGATCTTGTTCTTCTAGTTGAAGACAATATTATATGAAACAAGAATGTTTTAAAGGGTGTCTAAAGCTAAGATCTCTAGCTTCAAGCAATACGGGGTAGAAACACTGTTCCTAGGCTTCTGTTACCTTCATGCCTTTAAAGAGCACTCTGAGTAGTTTCAGACCCACAAGGTGTCATCCTTTCACTTGCCCCAACTTTCTCCCAATGTAAAGAAAGCACATCCAAGGAAAACTACTGAGCTGATACAGAAATTCACGGAGTTTGGAGTGGTATGAAGTATGGAGATTAACAATTGATAGAGGTATGCTGTCTCAGAATTTATTCATTTGCACGCTGGAGAAACTTCCTTTTAACTAAAGATCCCTGTTCCCATCCTATAATTGTGGAGGGATTCTGCATGTATGTGCAACAAAAAATATTTCCTCCCAACCAGTTCATCCAATCGAGCCAGTTCCATCAGTTTTAACTTCTTCACCTCCACCAGTGCTTGAGAAAGGGAGTATCCAGACCCATAACTTGTGTACTAGCTTGGCCCAGTCAGGTGATCAAAGGAAGGAATGTTGGCCTGAATTTCCTCAGTTATGTGCATTACATTAGGCCCTTATCATTGCTTTGATGTCGGGTTTTGTGGTTTAATTATATACTAAGAAGTATTCTTAGGTAAGCCAAGAAGATCTGTCCTTATGACTCATCCATCTACTTTTTGGCCAGCTGACTGTACATTTAATTAACATTCTAGCATCGGTTCTGCAGTCCTACCCCAGGCAAATCTCCCATCAAAGTGGATGGGAGTTACTGTCTGTGCAGGGCTGAACACAGAGTCAATAGTACAGCACTACAAGTTTGGGCAAACAGTCAATCAGTATGAATTTTTTAGTAGTGCTGTTAAAGTGTTCTTAGATTAAAATATTGCTTTTAGTTTAAAGACATGAGTTCTCTCCTTAACTGGTGTATTTGAGTCATTTGTGAGCAAGGTACTGGTGAAAACATGAAGAAAGGTCATTTTCATTCAACCTTTTAATTTGTATGCCTTCCTCTGTGTGGGGAGATGTGAGTGTGCTAGAGGAATCGGATAGGTGCAGCGTGCACGTACCACATCAACTGCACAGAAAAAAAGTGACTCCTTTGACATAGGTAATTGTGTATTAAAAACTCCAGGTTGAAAGTGCCATTCTGGTCAATGTCTAGAGGCAGCAAATGTGAGGGGTTTTTAAAAGTTTGGCAGTAGGCTAAAATTTCACCCATTGAAGTCAATGAAAAGTCGGCTCTTAATAACAAAAAAACCAAAATCAGGCCATTCTCAGTACTTTTGAGACACTGTCCTAAAGTTTCAAATTGTGCTACTAGCTAACCTCAGACAGCAACAGATACTATAAAATCAATTTAGTGATGGGTCACAACCCTTCGGATTTTTTACAACACCGATTTTAAAAGGAAGCATTACAAGACCAATAAATCTACGATACTATTAAAGACTCTGGAAAAAGCTCAGTGGGATTTGGAGGAGCCAAATCCCATGCTAACCTCTACATCTCCTGAGTTAATCTGATTTTACCACTACCGAGGATGCAATGGTACTAGATCCCTTCTTAAACTCTCTTCACCTTAACACAACATCATCCCTCAAAGACTCTCAGACTTGCCACACCAACCACAGCTCTGCTTCACTTCTGAGTTGTCTTGGAGACAAGGAGGTGCCTCACCAGCTGAGAGAAACAGAGCAGCAGCATCACTGGCTTTGAGCACCCAGTCACCCTATGGCTGGAGCAGGAAGGCCATTAACAGCAGGGAGCACTAATGGCACAGGGGTTGAATACCAGAGAACAGGATATGAGACCGACACTGCAACGTCAGAACAGCACGATAGTGCTGTCCATACAGCATGTCAGCCACTTCTAATGCACAAATAGGTGTTAGAATTGTTCAATGAATTTCTTAAAAGAAGGCAGTGAAATCAGACTACATGCCCTGCTATATGCTTAGAAATGTTTGGGCTGCCAGAATTTGTCCTGTTTTCCCTAAAAGGCAATAAGCTTACTTTAGTTGCCAATCACAATGGCCACAAGAAGTAGCAGTAAACTGTTCCTGTGATTCAGGGTAGAGTAAAAACCTCAGAAAAAGAAAAGCAGGGATGGAACAACAAAAAATTGCATTGGAAAGATACAAAAATTGTATCTAGCATGCCCTACAGAAAACCTGCTCTTAGGCAGAAAGAAAAGATATTTATTTTCTGGAAAAAACAGACATAGAAGATTTTTTCATACTGAAATGGTTAAAGAATAAATTCATTTTTAGTTTAAAGTTTTTTCTGTATTGTGTTTAATTTGGGGAGGTGGGGGGAGAACTTAAGAATCTGGTTATCTTTAAAGAAGGTTTTCAACCTAATACTTTCAGCGGTGAACTGTGCTGGGTACAAGTCTATCTTGCACTTGCCACATCTATATTAAATTATCTATTTTTTTCATTTTACGAGGAAAGACTTGAGCAGAACATAACTCAGCTGTCAGGATACAGGACGGTGCTGCTGAGCAGAGTACAAGTGAATATATTCTACAAAGCCACAAATCTAGCACAAAGGTACCAGAGGAGGGATTTGTGTCACCAGTTTTACCTACTGTGGTTCTTGGAAGGCAGTTTTCAGTAGACTTTGTTTTGACTGCTTTTTGCTATGATGATATTTAAACCTGATCAATGGCTCTTTCTTCTTCAAAAACAGCGTCTCCTGACTACAACGTTACAGATAAGGACTTGAAAAATATTTTCAGCTTTCAACAAACTGACCGATGTAAAGACTCTACGATGACTTCAGCAGGGCCATCTCCTTACCTTACTACCCAAAGAGTAGTAAAAAACAATCCTTGCAACTCAGTTGTTAGTAATTTTTGCAGGTATTCTGGCTTATCACCTTAAAACACAGTAGGTTTTAAAAGCATCAAGACACATCCTGAGAACTTTATAGATAACATATTCATTCTTCCCTAGACTACATGTGATAAAATGGAAAGAAGCCTCCAGAATTTCCTGATAGTTCTCCACTTTTCTCTTGCAAGATGACCTTGTGGGTCTCGGACTTTGCTCTGATCAATTTACCCAGTTAAAGGAATAAACGTAAAAGAAAATCTTATATTCCTTATCAGGATAATTTGAAATCACAGAGTGGTATCAAACTTCTGGGGTTCAAAAAATGCCTGAAATCTAGGGTTGAGAGATGGAACTGTGACCATAGTAGGCAGGCAGGGAACACACTTGGGGATGGCTAAAATTTGGATTAAAGAAAAACAAATGCTGCAAACCCAGACTGTTCCTGTGCCCACTGATTCTTTCAAAACATCTGCATGTCAGCAGCGTTTCTTGCTGCATTTCCCTGACTGTCAGGGTAGTAACCTGTACTTCTGTGTATAACAAGAAGTTGAATGAGGGCTTTTTTCCATTAGAAAGTTATTGTACAATAAAAATAGACTGTCATGCTAGAGAGCATTAGCAATTTTGCAATGTGTGCATCTGCTCAGTATACTGCAAAGTAACCTCGCCTTATGTTTACTACTCACTGAGAATATCTGAATGGGATGGTAATACTAGTCAGCTAGTGCTATCCACATTTGTAGCCTAATATACAGTTCATCATAAAGAAAAAACCCAGGACACAAACAGGAGAATAAAAGAAGAGAAAAAAGCAAATTTATTCCACTATTCCCTGAGATATTTTACATAAAAATGCAGACAACGCAACTCTTAAATATGCCTAACTTCCAGCCTGGGGAGTCACTGCACGGAGAGCTGGACATTAACTGTTTGCCAAGAACATGTTTAATTGAGAATCTGCAGACTCTGTCACAAAGGTGCAAGAGATACACACAATGCACATCCTCAGCTCATTTTCAGTAGGGGAAAACACCCAAGCACCTGCCGAAACGAGTACCATCTCCAGTGTCACCAGAAAGCGCTGAACTTGGACTATGTCGTTGTCTGTCTTGTCTGCTCAGTTTTGTTTCCCCTTCTCACAGAATCCTTTCAGCAGCTGCACTTCATGTGGCATTTGGTTACACAGAAGCCTGCTCAGCTCTTGTTTGATCTTGTTTGTTTACCTTAGTCTGTTGTATGCACTAAATCTATTTTCCAGCTTATGACAAGTGCTTCTATTATTTTTTTCTTTCCAGCATCCTAAGCATCTTAAAAGCTGGCCACAGAAATGCTGCTGTTTTCTAGTTTTCATTTCCTCATTTGACAGAAACATATACACAGGTTTATGTGTAATTTGAGTTTTAAAGTTCACCAAGCTTTTTCAGTTCCTTACTGATATGCTGAATACAGGGACACATAAAATTTTTCGCCTATTTGAACCACTTTTAATGAGTGAAAAGGCAAGCTGTCAATATGAACCCCACTACCTAATTCATTTCTGCTAGGGATAAGTTGTAGCAAAATACTTTGAGAAGGGAAAATAGGAGGCAATACCTCTCTTCCTCTGCTAACTGTTCTCGGGAGGAAAAAATACAGTTTTGTTTTATCAAGTTAACTGCCAGTCAGAAGGGTCCATGCTGATACTCACTCCCTTAAACTACTTGGTCTGAGGATGCTGCTGAAGCCCCTGTGAATGTGTTAAGTTCCTTCTCTTCTGGAATGACACTAACATTCTCTGAACATGTGCCCCTGGACCATCCCACAGTTCTAACTTGAGATGGTGGAATATCTCATGGATGCCTGCCTTCCAACATTTCTCATTTACCTGTATTCCAAAGAAGAAAAGCAGTATTTTCCCTTAAAACAAAGATAGAGAGACTTAGAAGATCTGTCTGATAAAAAGTACATTCTTTTGTATGCCTGAACATCCTGCACTATTAATGAATTCATCATGAGAATAAGAGGTGTTCAGCTCAGCAGGGAAAGGATAGATCCTTGTACTTCTTATAAATATAGATGCATATTTTATAAAAATCATTTTTAAGTCAGACCTAATATCCCTGCACCTTTTGTAGTAGAATACTGGAGACAAGGAACAGGATGTAATTGGTCCTTGTGCCATGCTAGGCACTTCCATGGCAAACTCCTACTCTACTGTGTGGCTGCTAAACTTCTAATAATCCGTACACTAACGAAAGCAGGATCTTTATCTACTTCAGAGTATATTTCCATATAGTAGAATATTTCAAAGTACATTTCAGAGCCATGTAGCAAGATCTCATTCAGACACTGACTGACTGGACTCCAAGACTCTGCAGAGTTTGCAGAAGCAGAACACTTCTTCAACAACTTTTCTCTGAAACTTAGGAAGTCAGATCTGTCTAGTCCCTTATACCACAGCTTGGCAAAGCCACTGGAAAGCAAGAATGCTATGGATCTTCTTCATTATTAGCCTTTTGCCCAAGACAGTTTCCTTACTTATTGTTTTTTTCTTACTCTTTGTGGTCTTCTTGCTTTAGCAGCTCTGTATCAGCTGCTACAATATGGACTCTGCCAGAGCCCACTCTGGCTTCGTGAAGCACTGTGCTAAAGCTCTGTAGGCTCATGTGACACTAATCCCCACCATGCACGTAGAGTGCATGGATCTGTCTTGACATCCACCCTAAAATTTCCCAGAGCTTGCCTTCAAGACTTCAAGGGAGATTTCTTTACAGTTCATGTGCCTTTTCACCATTATTTTCAATCAGTGTGATATGTGAAAGTAAATGCCCTGCCCTCACATGAGTAAGACAAGCAAAAACAAACAGGGTGCCATTGTATGAATTAAGAGAAAGATGAAAAAAAAAGAAACTAGAGTTGTTCACCAGAGCATTTAAACAAAACATGGTACTCTCCCTGAAAAAAACCTCACCAGAAACTAATTTCAGGAAATAAAACTCTCACACATAACTATTAAAATTGATAAATAATTAAAATCAAATAGCATGATACAGTTGAACTACAAGTGATATGACTTACTCTTTATATTGTGTCCTGATGATGTTTTTGCTTGTGGTTTTATATCCCAATGTTGGGTTTTTTAGTTCACTTAAGTTGTTTTGGAAAAGGACTGTATTTTTACTCATTTGAATGTCATACACGCCTACCTATTTACACAACAGATAGTAGGAAGAGTTCTGATAATCTGGGAAATCCAATAACATACTGTTGATGAACCCTACCTGAAGTTGAAGATGGACCAAAAAAAACAGTGAAAAGGACAAGTTTCCTATGAGGAGAAAAGTATTTTTTAATTTGTAAAGCTCCTGACTTTGAAAGATGCTGACTGAGAGGGTCAGAGAGACACTCCACGTTTGCAGGAGAGGGCCTTAACTAAAGAGGTACTTGAAGAGAAGCAACTCACAAATCCTGGCAGAGCACACACCCAAATTCTAAAGAATAACTGTTAGCATTGAGGAGAGGCACAGAAAATGTCAGGGGAGAGCTGAATATGTGAATGTGAATATGTCCAGTGAATACACACATTGAAATGGACATCTGAATATGTCCCTTTTTTGGTGCTAAAGCAAAGAGGGTTTGCACTTAAAATCCCTCTGCAGGGTGTGTTGATTTCATCCTCTATGTTTGTGACTGTGCAACTGAAACTAGTCCACCAGATGGAAGGCAGGAAAAAGAGATAATTAACCTTATTAAGTGCCCTAGCTAATGATGGTCCTGGAAATTAAGGGGAGTGGAACCAAAAGACCCTCCTTTTAAGTAATGGTGTCAGGTGGAGAATCGTGCTAGGAAGTATGCCAGAGATGGTGTCTGGAGCCTGGCTAGTGATTCTGGAGAAGTTTAGAAGCGTGCTGTCAGTGTCTGTAGATCCAGTTACAGCCTAACAAATGCTGAACTTCAGGAATGTTACCAGAGCTGTGAAACAGTCCTCACCAGTAGTGCTGCTTGTATATGTATGCATAAAACTACCGTCCAGACATGGAACAACACTTTGAAATAGCAACTCAGCGTCTCCAAAAAGAACTGATGAACTTGAGCAACCCTACCTTCCTGTAATTAAAAATCATTCATGAAGTTTAAACCCCACAGAAAAGTATGGATCTGAATGTTCACAAATACTTGGGAATTTTCTAGAAAGTTTAAACTGTAATCTAAATTAACTGAATTTACACTATGAGTCACTTGGTTATTTCATAATATAGAATCGTCAGGCATCCATCCCATTTGTTTAACAGAAGTGATAGATTTTAACGAAAGTGACAGATTCCCCTGCTAGTGCAGGGGAAAAACAATACAAATGTTCCTGTTTCCTACAGTAATCTAACATCAAGAAGCCATTGCACTTCTCAGTGTTACTGCACAGCTCCTCTACCTGCAAAGCACTGTTTGTATTCCTCTAGGCCAGCCTCCACATATGGAGCTCTTAGCCAAAAGCACGGCTGCTCTGGCTGCTCACTGTCATATCCTTCAGTTACAAGCTCAGCCAAATTTAGCCCCAAAACTTCATAAACACAGTTACATTAGGTAATGCTTGTGCACAGCACTGCTGGTATGGAGATATTTGATACTGAAATCTCACATATGCCCTTCATTCTAAAATAATTAGTGATTGTAATTTTGTCCCAGGCTGTGCACTGTCTACTCAGACACCGCACAGAACCCTCGACTGTGCCATCTGCAAATACATTTGAACAAGGAAGTTTTGAGCACCTGCCAGAAAGCAGAATATCAGCAGAAAAATACATTTACTCAAAGAGAATGAAAATTTGCATGGCAGCAAAAATAAACCCAGCATCACCATTATGCTAGTGAAGTGCTATTGTAAATGTGTGTGGACTGTTTGCTAACTCTGACAGCAAATAAGAAACCGTCTGCTTCTGTGGGAGCAGGATATAGACTCTTCAAAAACAAAAGGATCTTCTAAAATACCAAGTCAAACTGCGAGGAAACACATCTTCCATTTTTATGTTTTAGGTGAGAATGGTTAAGTGGTTTTGATAATTAATAAACAACCCAGAAACATTAACAGGCTTTTTTGTGGAAGTTCCCGAGGAAAAGCTGTATTTCCCTTTGAGATTAATTTATTTTATTACCATCTATAACTGTTTCCCAGGTTTTAATCACTCATATATATGTGTAGCAGTACTGACTGCAGAATGTCTCCTACATAGGCTTTATTTACTCTTTCCAGAGGAGGGAGACGGAGGCCTGAAGCCATGATTTTGTCTTCATTCTGTGTGCAACATATCTCAAGGACAGAGCACTGGACTGTAAACAAAAGGGACAGCTGTAAGGTCATGAACATTCCTGGAAGCCTATTATACACAAATACAATGTGGAAAGAATATGGAAATCAGACAGAGCTTTAGCAATATACATTTTATGTGGAATTTTACGTGATTCTAGGAACCCAAGCTATTTCAGATTCTATCAGATCTTTTGTGTTGTATCATTTAATGTATTACAAAGCAGCTTTAGCTAACAGGAAAAGTGGGGGAGAAGTATAAATCTCATGGCACTGCATAATATAACCTTCTTGAGTCAAAATGTTTTTGTCTTTATTGGAACAAAAAAATAAACCTATGTAAAAATGGGAGTTTCATTGCTAACTATAAAGCACCACATGGAGACAAATGAGGAGGTATAAATGGGGAAGAGAGAAGAAAGATTACCTGCTCTTTTTATAGGATATTTTAGTCCTACAATCTTCCCTTCTGGTTCTAGGTTGATCCTTTTCTACTTGTTCACTAAATAAATAAATAATAAATCGACCTGCACAGCCCTGGTATTAACAAAGTGTCATGACTCCAGGAAAGGACAGAAATCCTTTGCAGTATACTGGCATTTTTAATTTTTTTTTTTTTCCCCCACAGGACAGTATATTTGAGACATGTTTTTCCCTGCATATTGTGCTTACACAGACTTTTTGGTGGTGCTCCAACAGAAAAACGTCTGCATGTGCAGTTCTAAAAAGCTTTTCAGCGATGTAAATGATTAAAGATGCAGGGACTCAAAACCATACAGATGCAGTGAAAAGCAAAATCCCTGTTGGCTGCTGTACATGACTTAGTTATGTGTTGCTTTCTCCTTATCTTCATTAAAGTTTGCACAGGAAAATCTTTCTCTGTAGTCCCTCTTCTGTATCAAATGCTCAACCACAGCCTGTGGCCACAGCACTGCCTCCTCGTGCAACAGGTTAGTGTGGTGACTAAAGTAAAATTAAACGGATACTTCAAAATTCTTCAGCTTTTGGATTATCACATGTGGGTTTTGGCACTGTAACTGCATGAACAAAATATATAATCCTTCCCCATTATTTTACTGGATACTGTGTGCCAAGAATGACACAATGTCAAGTTTAAAAAGAAAAAATATCTCGCCTGCTCCCAGTAACTCCCCCTTCCTCTGCTCCCAGTAACTCCCCCTTCCTAGCTAATGCTTTTTGCCCGAGAGAAGAGATAGGCGTCCCAGTAAGCCCCGAAGGTCAACAATCTTGAATTCCACTGGAGCAGCAAGGGCAGCAAATTCCACAATTAAGAACTAATACAGGAATGTCAGAGTCCCAAGTGATTTCAGTGGTTGTAGTGGAAGTTCAACTCAAAGCATGAAAGCCTTGCTCATTCAAAATCAACACCTCCAATTACCCCTACAAACAAACTGGAGACCAGTGCCTCTTATAGGCAAAAGTATAATAGTCCTGAACATTGTGCTAATATTTCTTTGGTGCTGCAGCATCAAGTCTGTATGACAAGCATATGTCAAAATGGCAAGAACCTCCAATGACAGCACCACTTCTGTTCTGGTCCCTCCACAACTAAAAATGGGCATAAGGAATACAATATTGTTTCTGTAAGAGCTGAACAGTGAGAAGTGACCTGAGGTAGTCTTTGACAGACGGAAAATCAAGCACAGAAGACACATTTCTCACTGAAGCACACCACTTTTTCCCTTGGATATAATTATAATAGAATCTTTTTTATTCTAAGGAGGTCGGCTGAAGGAATCCAGACATTACAGGCAGAGAGGCTCAGTATTTTACTGCCACTTTCTCCTTTAGCATCTGCTCAGTCCAGTGAACCTATTCTACCCTACCCACTCTATGTCATTCCCAATAAAATGTGATCAGTAGGCAAATGGGAGAGCAAAGGGGTGGAAGTAGCATAGATGGTCTGAGTGCCAACAGCTATCACCCCTGCCAGACAGGTCTGTCTGCAACTAGGAGAAAGAACTACAAAGTGCTCTATTTGTATGTTATTATTTGGATTAAAGTAAAAGCTCCAGAGAGTAACTTAAAGTCTGACAGAACACAATGAATCTGACCAGTTAGCGGCAGTTTTAAGACTGCTGGAGAAGGAGCAGAACACAGGTGCAGGGCAAAAGGAGGAGAGGAAGAAGACATCGATCCTGAAGTAAAGTTGAGCAGTAAAGTACAAATGCACCTCACCCTTTCAGCTTGTTCTAGCAGATGTTGGCAAACAGTTACAGAGAAAATAACCGAACTTGGCACCACGACAGGAGTTGCATTTTAGCTAAGTTTGGTCATTTTAGAGTTTTTCTGAACTGTACTGAAATGCAAACATGCTTCAAGTCCATCAGAGACACATGGTTTCTTTTTTTTTTAATATTTTATTTAATTGTGCAACTGTACTTAATGAAGCCAAGATAAATAAGCATTCTCTTCTACCCCTTTTGGAACTCTCTGCTAATATACCAAAGTGCTGAGGCAATCTGAGTGAATCTACTTGCAAAACAGTTCCTGTTTTATTTGCTTTCCATGTTAAGAGTCCAGTGCCACAGAGGACTTGGCAAGCCTACAAAGTTCAGTATTTACCATGAGGAGCTGGCTTTTTATTCCTTCCCAGGACACAATGTTGATAGAGAGAGGGAGTCTCTCTCCTCTCAGATTCAGAACTAAAACAATGCCTCAGGATGACACTAACAGGCACTGCTGTGGCATATAAAATCTTTCAATATTTATTCTGATCATATTCCTGGCAGTAACAATGTAGTTAATAAATTCACCTGAAGTCTCCACTAGAATTTTTCATTTCCCATTTTGAGCTGTTTTCAAGTGCTCCTGTGCACTTCGCAATAGTTGCTGTCTTTCATCACAAATGTGATTTCATTTTAAGAGTGGAAGAGTCTGATCCCTGCAGATGCCAGAAATACTGTATACTACATATTAATCAAAGTTTGGAAATCTACTTAAGATCATCAGATGAAAGTAATGTAAAAGTTTAAAAAATACATATATGCATATTTATCTTTAAAAATAGCTGGAGCACGTTGGCAAGCAATTGATCTTAGAATTCACACTGTTTTCTTGTTGGGTCAATAGAAAAGGATTTTAAACAGACTGCTGCTAAATCCTATGCAAAATCTGGAATTCATTATGCCTACACGTGCTTACATTTTTTTTTATATCACAGAGATAGCTAATCACACATCACTGTTTATTTATTTCTAACTGTATGACTTTGATGCTTCTGATGCCTATGAGATTTCAAAATCAAGTTTGTTGTTTTTATAGACAGAACAGATTCAACAGGAGCACCTGCTTGTTAAGGTAGGGACCTGACCAGTAAGGAACTGGACTATCTCAACTCATTTCATGTATGGAATATGGCACATCTTACTTTGTATTATACTCCAGGTTCTTATAAAAATTAAAAGCATACTCTAAAATCCTCCAAAGTTATAACTGTCATACCTGCACTCGCTTCTGTGGAGCAATGCTAATTTACAGCAGCTGCAGAAACGGACTCAGTTTAAAATTTCTATTGAAAATTCACTTAAGTTTTCAACATTGGGATCATTGAACGTTGCGTCATTGTGGGGGCTGCATGTGGAACAAAAGGGTTTTCTTTAATACATGCTGAAAATGGAAACTGTCATTAGCAATCGTGTTCTGGCTGTGAGGCGTTTTTCAGCGACAACTTTTACAGAGGGAAGTGAAGAGATCTGGACTAACGTTGAATACAAGGCTGTTTTTAAGCACAAGTGCTATACAGAAACCCAATGACTGCTACTCAGCATTCTACTCACACCTCAAAGAAACACTTATCAAAAAGAGGTGTTCACCTCATGTTTCCTTATTGCAGTATTTCTCCTGAAAAAGCACCTGGGGACTTAAGCACACGTAAACATGGGTATATGTATTTGTGTTACATTTAGATGCACGTATTTGGATAACTTCACCCAAGACTAAGCTAAAATCGTCCCTGGAACTGATCAAAACAAGTTAAATGTTTCAGAGTAAAATTTCACCGGGGTTTTACGTACTGAGAAACACTACAGCTAATTTAAATTGCAGCTTGGCAAAAGGTAATTATCCTTGAGGAGACGCTTCCTCTAAATAGGTTTCTTTCTTAAAAATAATTTTGTTCTATAATGGTCTCTAAAATATATGTGCCTACAAATATGAAAGACTGTTTAGTAAGAACTTCATGTGCTCTGTTCTGATTCTTAATTTATATCACAAATGGATAAAAGAGTGCGTTGTCAATTAAACTCAGAGCAAAAATCACATAAACATGAAAAGGCTCCTGTCAATTTAAAGAGAAGACCAATGTCTGAAAAACTTCTAGTGGTTCTTATTCATCTTACAATTTACCTACTTATTCCATTTGGTTTACATCTTTGTGAATTTGAGTACTGTCAATATCCCATTTGTATAGATCTATCACACTGCTAAGCGAAAGACAAAATGTTACTAAAAATGCGTTCAAAACCACAAAAAGATCTGTAGATTTAAGAGCAGCTGCAAAACAACTTACTATTAAATTGTATTAAACTAAACTTGAAGTAACTTAGGCTCCACTTATCTATGTGCAGATTTATTGGAAAGGTATGTAATAATGCAAAAATATTCAAAGAAGCTACTCCAACACGCACATCCCTAAAAAGTTCTGTGCTAAAGGCAGCATTTGTCTGTTCAGGCAGCTCTTTTCTCTGTTCCTATTTAGATGTTTGTTACTGGGGTGCAGCAAAATGACAGGTAATAAATAAGAATCCACATTATTTCCAGAAGTGCCTGTGTGATGGATCCTCCTCTAGCAAAAATGGGGTCTTGTCCCAGCCAGAATTTGACTGTTACATAAAAATAACAACTGGGATACATCTTGTTCACCTGCTGATCTGGGTCTGTTTACATCTTCTCTTTGTTAGCCAGGTACATATAGCAGTTCTAACAAATATGATTTTTAACTACAGGGCATTGTACTGGTTAACTCTCCATCTAAATACAGGTTTCTTAGGAAAATCTTCTGTATCTATCAGCAGGAATAAAATGCATGCATGCTTCACATGTGACTTTGCACTCACACTTTCAATTTAATAAAAATAGAATCTCTAAGTGTTTGAATGTACAGTTCCCACTTTGTTTCTAAATTTGGGACATTACTTTAAATTATTGTTGGAAGCATCTCTCACTAAAGGAGATTAGAGGAAAAAAGGACAATGTCTAACTGTGAAGTCGTGATGGTGGAGGAGTTTTCTTTTACTTGGCGTTGTGCAAAAGCTGTTTGGTGGCATTGCAGAATGCCATGATTTGTTGCGTGTTACTGCAAGGTGAAAGAAAACCTCATCATCTGATCACCACTGTATCTTTACAAGCCCTGAAGATAAAGTATGGAAAATCTATAACTGCAATGTTATGTCTGTTGCTGCTGCACTCTTTATTAATCAATCAATGCCTCTCAGCAAAGCTCTTTCAGCCTCCTCCTATAGCAGTTAGACCTATAATCAGCTCTACGAAAACAGTTCAGAGATGCATCCTTTGTGCTTCTATGTAATTTACATATACTAAAAAAAAATCACTCGGCGTTCTATTCATACCATGCTATGTAGTGTAGCGTGCACCACATTAGTGTGCGATAATCACAGCCATTATATAAATAGGCTAAAACGGTTTTTTACATTCTAGAGTAAATTTCACTATTAAGACTAAATGGATTAGATCATTGTTCCCTTATTTCCTTCGTAAGTAAACCACAATTGTTAAGTAACTCACTGACCTTCCTGTGCATGTATGGTAGGACTAGTGTTCTGTAACATAAATGACTGTTCTAACAATTTGTACCTGATATACAGACACCTTCTGGATAATTTTTAGTAATGAAAGAGAACTTTCTGTATTTTCTAAATGGAACAACAGTCATCAGTGGAGCAAAAAGCTTTTCTTTCTGCATCGATACAAGCTTCAGCTGCTGCCATTATCATGCCATTTCAGACACTATGCTATCCCATGGCACGTATTGATTTACTCGCCCTTCCTTCACCATAGTTCTCAAGGGGCCTGTCTCACCTGCCTTTAGCCCAGTCATATTCACCCCCTACTGTTTTAATAAAAATTCAGATTCAGAAGAACTAGTGTTGTAGCTAGTGACTGTACGTAGGATTTTACTTTGCTCTTTTGTAGGTGAATAGTCTAGAGGGGAAGGGGCAAGGAGACTTCATTTCACCAGCTTGTCCACCTTTTGCATCTAGTGCAGCCCCCATATAGGAGGGTCAGCCAATCTGCAGTTTTCAGAACTCTAGGTCAGCTGCACAAAGGCTCTCAAAGAAAATCATCTGTTAAGTACTCAAGCAAAGATTTATTTAGAATGGCTTCCATGGGAGGCCAGTGAGGTGGATACAAAGGATAAAAGCACTGGTGAGGAGGTCATGTCCCAGGTGCTCTGCTTGCTTTCAGGGCTTATAGTGAGCTCAGTTGGAAGAGTCATACGTAGAAGGTTGCAGGTATGTTGTCTGACGTCTTTGTACAATGTTGTAAACTAACGAAGTTTTACTGTTAGTCGATTAACAAATCTTACACTTCTACAAGATTTTTTGAAGTGGTCAGCATGATAAGAGATTATTTCTGTCCCATAAGCAACTCAGTCAAACTTCTGCCTGTTAGAGATGATAGTACCTCAATTACTAAAAGAAGATGTTAACACATTATACAGGGGATATATATTTTATTGTATTTAATCAAACTATAATAGGAAAATACATTATGGTCACAACATGCATAATGATCTCTACAAATGGCTATTGGTTAGGCATTCTTCTAACAAAAAATAACATACAGGACTTGCCTAATATTTAGATCCCTCTTTGCATAAATATCTGGTTCCTGCCATTCTCTACTTTCAACTTTGATGAAATGAAAAGCAAAAAAGCTAGAACAGCACAAAAGTGATAGTAAGAGTAGACAGAGATTCTGCCTCTGTATTGTCATGTCACACCTATCATGATGGTATCTGAGAATATGATCTTGGCCGGTCTGGAGATGATGCTCAGGGATTTACTTTCCCTTTGTGAAATTCATGGAAGAACTTACCCTTATCCAGAATATGAAATCTTAGGAATCATCACTGGCTACAAATGAAAGAATACATTTTCATTTTTATTTTTCCATCATGATGGTAATGCCATTAACTAGCTTAGTTCAAAACCATGGATTCTACGAACTGATAGGAAAATCCTGAGTCACAAAGCTAGAATCTATTCTGCCAGACATTTAACTTCCCTGCATCACTTATTAGCAAATACAATGGCAACAAAAAATTTTACTCTCTAATTTCAGCTTTCAAATGCTATCAATCATCATTTTGATCTTCTGTGATAGACTATTTGAAGACATACCCCACAAAACACTCCATCTATGGTCAGAAGTTCAGAAAGTGGGCAAACAGGGACAACAGTCTCTCAAGATCATTGCTAATTTCCCTTCATTACTGTCTTAATCTCAGTTCTGATTTGAATAGACCAGAATTTTGTAGAAGTCTGAATCCAACTCTATTTTGCAGTTGAAGACCGTATTTACTAATGCAAATACAGTATCCAAGTTTTGATTCAACTTCATCTCTACGTCTGTGCTATCTTCACAATACATCTTGGGCTGCGTAAAGGGAAATGTTGGCAATAAGACTCCCTGAGGGTGAGCTAAATTGGATGTAACGTGCTCCATATATTTGCATTCAGTAGCATGGCATCAAACGCACAACTGTATTAGCAAATCTCATTGTACACGTGTGGAAACCACAACAGATGCTGGCAATCCCAGAGACAGCGCTGAAGTGCAGCCTCACGTATCATCCTCACCCTCTCTACTGTGATGGTGAATTCTGACAGGTTACTGACCTTTAACAGGCTTCTTTGGATAGGAACAGTCAAAAGATCTCTTATGTTTGCCTGCTATCAAATAAATAAGTCTTAATGCTTGTACAATATTTTAATAGAGACATATTTAACTATGTAGATCCAGGGTTGTTGGGACCTTTGTTAATTTAGAGCTAATAAGTTGGTAGCAGCTTAAACTACTAACTTTCAAAAAAGGTAATAAACTCTTCAGGTCTGCAGAGGTCTGAAAGACATCCATGGCCCTTTGGCCTTCTGCCAGGCAGAAGCAGAACTTCCACTGCTTAGGAGAAGATTCTCAAACAGTGGCAATATCAGTTCTCTATAAATGAAAAACTTCTCTCCCCCAAATAAGGCTGAAGAATTAAATGAAGATCTCTTTTCTCTCAGTTATGTGACTAACAAATAAAAGATACAGCCGTAACTGCAGAAAATAAATAGAATGTGCTGCAGGCTTCTGAAGTCTGTGCTGGATATGATCACTCAGAAGTTAGCTGGGAAGTTGAGATTACAATTTTTCTATAATCTTCTTCTGCAAAGTATCCATACATTTACATGGGCAATACAGGAACTGGGTTTATTTGACAACGTATCTGTATGTGGCACCACAATTTGCCTCTTCACTGCTTTTATTTACTTGTGGTACACTTCTGCAGGTGGTGGAGAGAGCGGACTGGATCGTTAGATTCTACCAACAACTAACTAACCTGGTTAGCACTCCCTTTTTGGCTTGATGTTTTTGAGAGTAGCTAACATCCATTCTTTCTTCTTTTCCCAGCCTACTCTAATTCCCTGTTTTTCCTTCTCCCCCTCCCCAACCCTCACCTTTTCTCTTTCTCTCAGGAGCAAATGCTAACAGAATTTATATTCAGCAGCTTGTCACATGACAGACATCTATTTTTCACTTGTCAGACCGGCCAAAATTGAAGCAAAAGCGTGTTAGTCTGACAATCAACTACTGCAGATTCTCTGGGTCAAATCTTCATCAAAAGATGGGTGTAACAAACATGCTTGAAAATTATTTACTTACAAATAATCAGGCTCAGAAAACAAGGGACAAAATTTCTGCATATCCATTAAGGACATATTTTTTTTCAAACTGGAACAAGGCACAGGATGAGCACAACTACAAGCATATTGGAAAAATCAATAGCCGTGTAACAAGGTATCTCTTTTTAAACAAATCTGTCTGTAAAAAGAAATCTGAAAGCAGCTAATCCTTTATCCTCCAATAAAGAGCTAAAAATTTACACGTGCTGCCAGTTTGAATAGAACCTACCATGTTTAATTTATTCCGAGTTATATTTTTTTCCTAGATAAATCAATAAGAGGCAGCCATTCCCCAAGGTGAAAATATACATTAAGAGGGAAAGACACCAGACCAACAACCTCTCACTTATTTAAGTTGTAGTAGTAGTAGCAGTTTTCCTTTGCTTGTAATGAATGTAGGTGGATTTTATCTCCAATTAAACATCAGTATGCAATGTAATAGTGTTAAATGACACTCCTCCCTGTTTGATAACACAATACTTGCTTTTCCATTATTGATTCTTCCACATAAGTGGCCTGTATAGAACATAACATGCTGTTTAGATTATGCTCCACAGTGCTTGAGACAGAGCAAACCCAGTAAGCAAAAGGTTCCCAGCTGCATAAACAATCATACTCTGCTTACTGCCTGATATGATACACGAATGAAACAGCTGTATTAGCCTTGGCAGAGAATTATTTCAGACACCACCGCACTTGATTGATGTACGGGAGCCACAAACATAAAGCTAGACCTGAATTTCTAGAAGCTGAGATGGTCAGACTCACTTTATCTACTGCTGCTGCTATGTGAAACCAAGGTAATGGATGGTAAAACAGCAGCAGCCAGGGACTGGATGCTCCTGCCCAGTACCATACAGTAACTTCATTTAAGAGATGGTTATTTTCCCCCTTCTCCCTATGGCATGGAGTGCAGCAAGGCCTTTTCTCAGTGAAGGAGTGATCAGAAGGGGTTTTCTATTTTAAGATACACAAATCACAAACTTACTGATTTCAGTTTTAGTTGGACTGAACCGGACTGGGGTGGATGAGACAACCTACAGCTTCCTTTAAGGATGCTGTCCTCTCCATATTCTGCTATACCGGCTTGTTGCAACAACCCCCAGCCGTTCTGCTTTCTGTCCCATGGCTGTACAATCATCTCCGAATGACACAGAGCTTTAATTTCTGAAATGGCCAATAAAACCATGAAGCCAAACGTGTGTAGCCATCTCGTCAAGTTTTATGAATGCTGGTTTTCAGAGTTGACAGTTCACTTTGATATTACTAATGTCTCCAGGAGCACAAGGAAAGAAGTGATTAAATAACAAGGTGTTTAAGAACACTCTTCAAATGAAGAACTGTAGCCATATTTATTCTCGTATAAGACTATATGCTAAAGCTAAAATGACATAAAGCAGTTTATGCTTTGTAGTTTTTGTGACCTCTGTAAAAGCTGTAAAAGCAAGAGAGCCAGGGATCTTTTAAGATTTAAAATAAACTATAAAGAGAAGTGTTTCAAAGCTCAAAGATTCTAGAACGCAAAGGAATTCCACTTCCGCTGCCTGCATGCACAAAACATGTTTATATGTCTGAAACCAAAATTGAATTAAAATAGGTAATTGGAGGGGCGGGGGTGGGGAGAGAGAATTTTAAAAAGAGATTTTACTCCCTGTATTTCCTGTATTTGGAGGAATAAGATAAATTCCAGAAATGACTTAACCACAAAAAACCACCACAGAGTGGGTGAATCATTGGAAGTATTGGCTGCTCCCAGAGAGAGTACACCGAACAGTGGATCAGTAAACCTGTCCCACAAGGCAACTTCTTTGTTCCCTTAAACAAAGCACATTTAAGCACATTTCTATGTGCTTATGGTTCTAGTAATTTGAATGTGGTAAACTGTAATAGCTTGAA
This sequence comes from Megaceryle torquata, assembly GCA_024611175.1. NCBI lineage: Eukaryota > Metazoa > Chordata > Aves > Coraciiformes > Cerylidae > Megaceryle > Megaceryle torquata. The sequence goes on along the minus strand of JANIJG010010583.1, from coordinate 70,952 downwards.
TGCCATCCTGGGAGTTAGGAGTCCTGAGACGTGTTCCCACCTTGAACTCCCGGTTGCAATGTGGTCTTGGGCAGGTCACCCATTCTTGCAGTCTTTCAGTTCACCAGCCTGCACTATGGGTATAATAATATTTGTCTCTGTGAATAAGATATTTTAAGACTGAGTGTTAGCAGAGTGGTTTGAAAGTCTCAGATGAAAAGTATTACATAAATCCAAAGGATTTAATGCTTAGGAAGATGAAATGTGAAGAATTCTTTTCTGTTATTTTAAACTATTGAACAGTTTTTAAGACTCATTTTGTCAAATTTGAACATACATTTAGAAAAGAAAAAGCTTTTGGGGTAAAGTTTCCGGTTCCAATTTTATTATCTGTTTTTATCAAGTTTGCTTCATTTGAAAGAATGTGAGAGCAACTGAAATAAAATTGTAAGCCAACAGCAGTCACAGTATATTGTAGTTGTGTACAAAACCCTCCAGTTTACAAGCTGCAAAAGCTTCCATTCAACAAGGAAGGCAACCTGCCACACACTGCAAAAGCAATCCATTTTGATAAAATGCATGCCTTTGTGAATCATAAGCAGACTTTCTACAAAACTGTCTCTCTTTTTCTCCTGATTCCCTGCAGACGTGTGCAATTTTCACTGCCTGTCAGTTTATCAAAAAGACCAGAGCATCAAATTTCAGCTCTGGATTGTCAGGTCTGATCCCTATTTCCTTTCAAATTCCAAAATACTGACACATTGATTGGAGTTCATGGTGTCAGACAACAGCACTTAAGAGACATTTTTGCTAAAATATAGCTTCTGATCTATCTTTTATGTTGTTTTTTTTTTCTTTTGCAGCCTCCAGAGTATTGATCTGGGACTCATTTATATATGATTTTCACAAAGTAGCAGGCAATTCGCTCAAACAAAACAGTTCTTTTGTATAACCTTTTAAAAGGGGGCCCATCAAAGGGGATTGATCTAGCTTATTTAGTTTGCCAAGACATCCCCCTAGCACTTCCATGAATTGCCCGTATCTTTAAGTTCCCAAATGCTAGCAAGATCTAAAACAAGCGCTCATGGCTACACAGAGTGCTCAGGGTATTGCAAAGTTTCAGCGTGTTAACATCATGTAAAAGTTGTGACTCCACAGCAACAAACATTTTTATACACACACATACTCTGATAATCCTGATATTATCTGTAAAACAGCTCTAGTAAATACATTATCACAGCAGATCTTCTCTACTAGGTATTATCTGAGAATAATGTCGATAGAGTGTTTTGATTCTGACACAGACCCCTCTCTAAAGCATAGATCTCTGAGCCACCCAAACAGTCATTCTGTCTCTTCAACAATTGTCCCTTTTCACTGGACATTGTGAAGCTGTGACATTGTGAAACAGATTGTGAGACTGTGTTGGAAACTGCATTTGCATGTATTTCAGTGGTAGGAGAAGCGTTCGGGGGTTTTGCAGCGGTGCCGCTAATTGCATAACAATGGATTTTGAACCACTCCAATTCCTGTGTACATAGTAATTTAATGTAAATGGTTAATTTGATTCTTCCTCAAGTGTGGAAGTCAGAGAATGCTGCAATGTTTCTCCAATTACACTAAATAAGCTCACTTCTTTTTCAAAAGTGTAAGGTGGTGAGGTTTTTTACCTCCCCACCTCCTGCCCCCAGCATATTTAGCAGTGCGTGTAGACTGGCTGTATTTAGCTCTAATGTTGCTACCTGGTTGTTCAGGAAACACACTTTTTTTTTTTTTTTTTTTTTTTTTTTTTTTTTTTAGTATATTTCATATTTAAAGCAAGTACATCCCAAGGGTAAATTTGTTCTCTCTATATCTGTGTGGTTTTTGGATGTGTGTATAGATTTATATAGGCACATAGACAAACATTTTGACAGAATAATCGCCTATGTCTTGGATGGCCACTAAGGGAGCAGAAAATGAAGTATCTGTTTCACCACCCTCTCAACTAGGCCTCTTTTCAGAGACAAAAATTCTCAAGGCCACTTTCAAACTGCGGTCACACTTGGAAGAGAGATGGACAGAGTAAACACTGTCTGTACTAATTGGATGAAAACCTTCAGAAGTTTCTCAATAAAATTTGAAAGAACAGAGGAATAAGAGAGAAATTTTACAGTGTTTGAATTGGGATCAGAGGTCAATGAATAAGCAATCCTTAGAACTTCCAAAAGAAGTAATAGCTACAATAATATAAACTATATCAGCTAAATTCCTGATGTTAAAGCAAAAATTGGTTTATCCAAACTTCTGCACAAGATACCTACCCCTCTTCAGGAAAACTGTATGGAAGTTACACGAATTTTGCCACATTCACTTTTAAACCCTCTCATATCTGAGCAGTGATATGAAAAGCTTTTAGACTCACCTCCTAATTTATTCTCTACTTCTATTAACTTCAGAGAGCTTCAAAACATGTTATTTTTAAAAGGATACTAGGAAGACATTGGGGGTTGGGGAGAAAACAGCAATACAACAGTACATCTATTCTAACTGCTAAAATCCTACATTTCCAAAAGCAGAAATGCCTTTGCCAACCACCTGAACTAAGAATGGAAAAAGATATTCTATATGCAACTCAAACACATCACGCAGATAAGAAAAAAAAAATAAATCTACTAGTAACTGAAGAGAAGGTGAAGTTGTTGTGCTGGCAACATCTAGAGTTTGTGGGACGCAGGAGGGCACACACGGTGCGCTGCAGTTTGAGTACAAATTTCCTTCTGCAGGGACTGACCTACATTTACAGGGAGAATTGAAGCTGCCATTTGCTCATTTACTGAAGGGAATGTCTGTTTTTAGGCTTCCATATGACACTGGTTATATCCAGAACAGTCACATACGTAACAATAAACCGTGCAAAGTTAGTATCTAACTACAAGCATATATGAAACCTTTCTTTTTTAATACACTGTGTTTGTATATTGTATATGCATTTTAACACACACACACCTACAGCCACATACTCTAGCTAAAAGAAAAGAGCTGGGTTTCATTTTCAGGCACGAAGGAAGTTGTAAAAGCTAATCATGGATAGAAAAAAACCTCTTTTGCCATGCTCTTTGTTTTAAAGGATATAAAATATTTTGCTTCTATTTGAATTTGGAACAGAAGGATAAACAGGTGAGTGACAATGTATGATATGCACTGTGATGTTCTCCCTTTAGTACAGAATCCTGGTTTTATGCAAGTAAATCAGCACTTTCCCAAAAAGGTAAGAATATGTTTGGCTAAATGAAAGATCAGTTATGAATTTTTCAGCATAATTACTTTTGATCCATTAGTACCTGAATCGCAAGCCAAGATCAGGGTAGGTGTCTTGTTTCTGAATCATTTACAATTTAGTTAATTAATACCGAAAGAAAACCAAGGCACAGAGAAGTTGAGTGACTTGCTAAGGGTCATAAAGTAGCTCAACAGCAGACGCAATAAAAGAGCTCTGGTTGACTTTCAGCCCATTTCCTTCCCACTGTGCCTTTTACACTGCAACACATAGGGCCCGTGTTACTCTGTCTGGTAAAATTATAAACTGGTAAAAACAACACAGAACTCCTCTTACTGGAGTAAACTGGCATTGGTATTTTATTTGTGAGAGGATTCCATCATTTATCTTTCATAGAACAAACCAGAACCTGTAGCTACCCACACTATAAAAAATACACAATTAAAAAAAAGAAAAAAATAAATCTAAAGATCTAAAACATTTCCAACAGCTTTAAAAAACATCGAGCAGAAGGCTACCCCTCACAATTCCTTATTCTTCATGTCAGTTCTTCTAGAACCAGAACTTCATTACTGATAAGTTTTGAGGCAGCAGTTATGTGGAAGCTACTACAATTCTCAGACTGTGAATGCCACAAAATGCAGAAGAACCTTCTGTCAGCGTGGATGCACATACATATGTTGGGATGCAAGGTCTTCACAAAGGCATAAACCAGCTGGGTGTGTGCTGGTCAACTCAGGTAGTTTTACCTTTAGGGTGATGGATCAACATATGATTCAAACATTGTGCAGAAACCAACACTAAGTAAAAGCATGTCCTGAATTCCCCTGGAATCAACATGGGGAGACTGACCTCTTCCTTACTTCATCAGTTGTCCTGAATTGTTGTTCACATCCAGACCTTCTATGCAATCTATAAAGCACTTATACAGCAAAGTGCTGGACGTGGTATCAGCAGGCAGGCTGATTTTTTTCCCTGTGTCTTTCCTCCAGCACAGAGATGTCTTTCAGATCTTCTTATTTCCAGTCAGGCCATCGGTAAGGCTGCCACAGCTTCAATCAGATTAGGATTTTGCCTACACAACTCTATCAGTAGAGAAGGACCAAATATACCTGTACTACAGGCTTCTATACCATTAGAAAAGAAAGATGTGCTAGCAGAAGAGCAGGCAGCAATGCTATGTCAGCTGCCCATCTAAACCAATCACCATTTGGCAGTAATGCCTTCCTGAAAATGGCCAGTGAGCTGGGGAAGTGGGCACGATGCCATTCAAACAGATGGGCTGGGGTCTTAGGCAGCCAAGAGACCGTGTATGTGTGTCAAGTGAGGGTACTTAGGGCAGGATTCCCAGCTGGGAATATCCACATGGCGACCCAGTGTAAGCTTGCACTTTGACAAAGAAACGCGCCATTGCTAATCCAGCTCGGGGTTGGATTAACTGGGAAGGAAAAAGAACAGCTTCCACCGCCACTTTGGACTCAGGACAGCCGGGTGGCTGGAACACAAAAAGGCCTGTTTCTGCATTTTCTTTTGTCTTTTGCTTCAACGCCTGCATGGAAAACTCTGTTCTGAGCGGATACGACAGGAAATACAGCAGCCAGTGTCTTCCACTGAAGAAGGGCTTCGCTTACTGGTTTTAATATACATACACATAAGTAATGCTACTCTTACCAACCCCCACACTTAACTAATGATCTCTAGTGTCAGTAATTGTCTCTCTCTTTCTGCCATGACTTTGGTTATGCAATATTGAGAATAACTGCTATGCAGAATGTACTTTAGATGTTCTACTTACAACGTTAGGTTTTTTGAGTCCCTGCACGGAATTCTTATGAGGCATTGCAAGGCAGAGGTGGAACAAAATCTCTGTGGATGTCAAAATCTATATTACATAAGACAGGAACATTTTGGGTCCAACTCTACCCTATTTTAAGCTCTGAGTAAATCACAAACCAATCAATAGGAGCACAGAGGGGTAAGTGAGGGCCTCTGTGTACCTTTAGTGACTGAAGAAGTGACCAATTACATTTAACGTGGTGATACTGCATGCGTTAGCCCACCGAAAAGAATACCATCAACAAAGAGATATTTATCATTTCACACACAATACAAAATCCATAATCAGGACTAGTCAAATGATAACATTTAGTACCTCTACATCACTCAGGACCATGGATTTTAAATAGTTTCCATTACACTTCTAAGAGGCAAGAGGTATCATCTCCGTACTGTATATAAAGAACTGACACCAAGAGCAGCTTTAAGGACTTGCTTATTTTGGATTAAACAAGTGACAATAGTTACAGAATTACAAGGAAGTTTCTGGTTCCTAAATTTGTTGCCAAACCACTAGATCTTAATTAAGGTTTTAGGGCCAGAAGAAATAATTTTATGATTGCTAGGATTGTAGCCAACGTACTTTATGCTATAAAGAAAAAGCAGTCATTCTAGAAATTTTAAAACTTCAGGATTTGATTCAGAGGGGCATTTGTAGGGTTTAGAACAAGTGGTTTTGGGTACGACAGGTTGGGTGCTGCACAGAGGGATAGGAAGCAAAACACAAAAGTGAGTACACATCATTTGCAGATCTTTGCACTCTTGGGCTCACGGAACACATACAGCTTTGCAACTAAAGGTCATTGTGAATAGGTTTGAGCTTGAATGCAAGTATTTAAAGTAGTTTTAATATTGATTACCTTCATGAGACAATGCTATATTTTGTATTGTTCTTTTCTATATGGGGTTAGAAAATAATTTCTTTGTTCTCACCAGTATGTAAATCATCACAGCTGTGTGATGAGTTCCTCAAGACTTCTTTGAGCTTTAGTTGCATGCTCTTAAGGAGCAGTATATATTACAATAACAAATGACACTCCACTCGTTCATTTAATTACTAAAAGTAATCCTAAATTTGTCATGCTGACCTTTCACTTCCATCTCTTTCAGACAGAAAAAGTAGTCAGAAAGAAACTTGGTGTTACTTAATGAAAGAGGTGCAGTGAAGGAATCCTGAGTCCTATTAGAAGTGAAACTCAACAGTCAGGACGTATTCTAGCTGCAGGTTTTTTGTCAACAGTACCGTTAGTCCTGTATAGCTTGAGCTACACTTCTGTACCTTAGCTCTCGTGTTTCGATAGCCTGCACATTCACATTGTGATTGTTAGCTACCATTTTCAATGATATGCCAAAGGAATATTTTATACTATTAGCACACCTGCTTTTTTTTCATCAGTGACAGTTATTCTGCAGAATCAGCTTTCGGACAAAATTTTTGTGCCAGAAGAAGTAACAGAATGCCAGCGTTTAACACAAGGACAATCCCATCCTCTTTAAACATGGATTGATGAGCTGGGGAATACGGAATGCTTTTGGATTTGCCTGTCTATAAGTGGTTCTGCATGGAGGACATAACATAAGCTTTGTGAAGCTCCCAAAAATGAGAAAAGCATGTTGTGCTGTGTCTCATTTCTATGTAAAATTAATGAAAATAAAGCAAGGCACTTCCCATGCATAATGAATAACCATGCCAAACTATCAACTTTTTCAGACTTTTCCTCTAGAGAGCTTTTAAATGAGGTCAACAGCAAACATATCTTCACATTTGATCTGAGAGCGAGCCGCACAGAGTAACAGAGCTTGTCCATGCAAAGCACAGTAACAAGCTATTGTTGATTTTGATGATGAAAAATAGAATATTAAATACTACTCTTGTATTTGTACCAGATATGGATTTCACAGATTCGGTTACAGAGAGAAGACAGGACTGTGAGCAGAGATACACGTAGTTCCCATTAACAATGCTGAAAAGATCAATGCTAGCAAAGCACAAGAATGACAACCCCATATGTCAGATTCAGTAGGACCAACAGCACGTGTGTCCTGAGGGAGAATATTATTCCATAGAGGGGTTTCAAAAAATCAGGTAAAATGCTGACATTCTACCTTAGAAACCAACAATTAACATCCCATCTTAACAGAAAGCAGCACTAGAACAGCCACAGGAAGAAAAAAAGCAACTAAATTTTAGGGCACTATTAAGAGAAACTACTGTAACAGCTCCTGTTCTCCTTTCCTGCTCAGAAGCAGATCAGATCAGGTCAGTCAGTGCAGCTCAACTGAATATTGTAATTTTTTTCCTGGACCATGCAGAGGTGCTATTTCTTGGCTATGACAGACAGACCACACTCTGGAAGTACAATAATTATACAGCAAACGCATTGCATAACTCACAGCTCATTCTTCCTGTGCTTAAAACAAATCAACTACTGTTCTTGTTACGTTTATAAATGTTCTTTTACTACATAAGAGAAACAAATTCCATTAAAGAAATTATTGGTAGCGTTCTGGAGATCTCCCTTAGCCCTGGCATCTCCTGCTTGACTTCTCACCGACTCTGCTAATTCCTCTTCATGCCCAGCGGCCTCCCATGGGGATGTCCACGGGAAGTAGCACACAGAGGAGTATCAGCGATCCTTCCCACACAGCCCTACACTGTTTGCCCTCTATTGCCTGGCACTCGTAACAAACACAGGCTGGCCTGGCTGTTTCATAACCTCCATTTAGGACACGCTGCGGGATCTTTACTCCCGAGAGGCCGCAGTGTAGCAGACACACACCTAAAGTAAGCAGCCAGCCCACGAGCTGCAGGTTTGCTGTGCATGGGTAAGTTCAGAAGACGTCGCAGTTCAGCTCCCCGCGGCAAGGCAGAATTGGAGCGGGCCAGCCCCGAGTCACTGGGCTTAGCAGCTCCCTCTCCTGGAAGGATGCTCTCCTTGGACAAGCAACAAGATCCTGCACTGCCGCTGGGGAGAAGGCAGTTTTTATCTCGGGAATCTTATATAAGGTTTTCTTGTAGACATTTCATTAACAGAACTAACCTAATTAAGAATCAAACTTCTACCCCAGTGAGGCTAGAATTACAAGATTACATCCTTACTTAGAATTCTCCTTATTAAAGGTCTATTTTTTGTTTCCTTTTTTCTTTTTTTCACTAATTGTACTACTACTATTTAAATTAGCATTAAATAAATTTTCAGTAAAATTTACAATATCCAATTTCAGTTGAAACCATACTGTGCTGGGCACTGTAAAACAGATTCTAAGTCCTTTGTCCTGGAGATCTTGTCATCTCTATAGAATAACACTAATTATTATTATCATCATTAGTAATAGCAGTATTAGTGTAGGACAGAGTCACTGACAGAGTGGTCTTACAGGAAGTCTCACGGAAAATGTCAAGAATCAAATCCCTATCTCCAAAATGCTGCTCTAATATTTTTAAAACAAGGCAATTACTTTTAGAAATATGTTTAAAATTAAAAGCAAAACAAAACAAACACCAAACATTTCCCTTTTCAAAATCTTCTCTGCTTTGAGAACCTTCTAACTTGGTAGTTGGGATGATTTTAGATTTAGCAGGCAATTATCCACTAGTTTTCATCAATCAGTACCTTTTGTGAAGTCAGAAGTAGAAAGTCTACACTTAACTTCCAAATAAGTTCATTATTTCTTTTTGTCTCCTAAGAAGAGACATTGTTGGGATGTTACGCAGCTCCCTTTTGCACGACTCAGAGAATCAAACCAGGAATCAGGATTATAGATCTGGGCCACCAAAACTTTGAAGACGTCTTGATTACAAACACAGATACTGTTGTTTGCCGGTCAACAGAAGTACCCATAAATCATAAACAGCCTCACCTCTTACCAAAGATTAATCTCCACTTACACCAGTAATAAAAAGAAAGAGGCACCATTTCTCCCCTGGAATGGGAGCCTCACAGATCTTGTCAAACTTCATTTTTTATGCATTTGCTCACATAATTTACGACTTGCTGGGGGAAAGTGTTTACTATGTTTGAAACTCAGACACTTATTAAAATTATGAGAAAAAACCCTAATAAATACACCCATAAAAGAAAGCTGCTTCCTTTATGCCAGCTCTTGTCACACTGCATCTATTCAGCCAGACTATTCACAGCCACAATGGTGGGAACACAAAATTTTACTGTTGCTATACAGAATGATCATTCGAAATGTGCATTTCAACTTCCGCTTTTATCGCTGAATTGAAAATTTGGAATGTATTGGAACTGTGTGTTGATACACAACTTGTTAAATACATTTATCTGTATAGTAAATTTTAATGTATTCAGGCCTGTCATTAAAAGCAAACAGAATCCACAGAACAATTGCTGCTTAGGAATGTGAACTGCAATGCCATACCCCCCGCCTCCAGCCCTGGTAGCCTTCTCATCTGTATGTCAGCATTTCTCCCCTAATGAGTTAATATAGTTGATTTTGTCATTTTCTTCATAGATGTCATTTAAGACAAAAGGTAGTGATAGTTCAGCAATCCATCTGTATAAATAGTTGCACTAAACAGGTAGAATGGGGTTCGGAAGGAAAATAATATCTTAAAAATCCCGGAGAAGAAGCCACAGCTATGCAAATTGTTCACAATCTCAGCAGTCTGGCTGGAATTTAGGGAATTTGGGTTAAGCCCCCAAAGTGAGCAGAACCTACTGGGAAGGTGGAATGCTTAGGTTAAGTGATCACTAATTTGGGCTCTCTAAGGTAATTTACATTCTAGTAATTAAAGTTTAGATTCCCTTGCTGTTCTATTTACGAACTCTATTAACCTATGACCTTTCTCTGAAGTTTACACCCAATTGTTTTCTTTTTTTTTTTTACTGAGCAAAAGGAAAGCGGCTCCTGTGGAAGTTATTTCTCATAATAATTAATTTTATTTGGAGCCTGAGAGGTAGATCCATACTTGAAGACAATCTGGCTGTAGTGTTTTGCTGTGCAATTATACTAGAGATCTGGCTTTGTGATCCTTCTGCCGAGCCATTGATAACATACTTGTTTGCCTTTGTATTGATTTTGCTTTAAGTGTGGCCAGCCATATGTTTTTCATTTAGCTGAACATAAACTGATGGGTAAAATTCTGCTGCAAATTATAGTGATGCAAACAAAGAACATACTTTGGCCCTACATTTGCCTTTTATTAACTCAATTTTAATGACAGTTTAATGATCAAGTGCAATAACTTTTATACTATGCGTAGGCACATTACAAAGGCAAGAAGAAAAAAAAATGTCTGGAACTCTGTTGTAGAACGAAACAAATTCATTCTGATCCGCAGCTGAATGACTGGAATAAATGTCACTGTTTCCTACCATGTCTTAATATTTGTATTGCACACTGTTCTAGCATGTTATGATTCAGGGAGTGCTGCTTTTGGAGGACAGATCTTTAAAGGTGAGAGCAAGCATTCATATCCAGGATGCTCATCATGTGCAATAGAATGGCTTAAGCACATAAAGCAGCATAAGCAGGATACTCAATAGTGTGGGGGGAAAAACCCAGATCTTCCCAAAGAAAGAGCAGTGAGTTAATCTGAAGCTTTCTGCTTTGGGGAGCTGAAAATGGGCAACATAGATGCTAATTTCTGGAGAAAGGGGCAGGTGCTAGGCTGCATAAAGAGCACGCTCCTTTTCATAACACAGGGAAACACTGCACAGAGAGAATTAATGAGTATGTCGGGCACCAGGGAATAAAATAGCATCATAAACTTCAGTAAACAACAAAGCTTCAGAGTTCGTCTTAATTTGTAACAGACCAGGCCTCGGGAGCCTATTGCCCTTCTGTGGGACTAGCCCTGGAGAGACAGCTGCTTTGCACAAGTCACTGATATAGCTACATCTATAGATTAATACATTTCTATATATAATTAATGGGAAGAGCAGAGCAATATGTGCACATTCATGGAGACACTGCCTTTCTGCTGTGGGATGTGTAACAGAATATCTTACACTTGGCTCTAGAATTATATTCATGTAGATATCTCATGAATTTTATTCAGAAGTAACTTATGACAAGATCTCTATGTAAAATAAAAATTTAATAAAAATGGGTTTCACAGCACCATAAACCAACTATCCTTCAAGTTTGTATTTTCCCTGAGAACTTGGACATGCTTTTGTGAATTTACATCACTAAAAATAAATAGCACGTTCATTTGTATCATCGATACAAAGACATAACCATCTGCCATCCTCAAGAAACCTACATGAGACTGGAGCTTTTCTAGCTAATCTTGGATATAATAGATTCATATCACTTTTAATGTCACACAGAAAAGACATAAGCAGCTGAGCCCCCACAGTTTGAGACACAAAGTAGCGTGCACCTATTCCTTCAATAGATTAGAAATGTTGTCTCCTCCAAATTGCAAGTAAATTCAGGGTTAGTGCATTAGATGTGTTAATCAGGTTGCTAGTTTGTCGTGCTGTTACTCCTGTCCTACCAGTAATATTTTAAAGGATATAACATAATTCATAAGCAGAGATACATTCTTGACCAAAAACCCAAGTTAATTGAATTCCACCAAAATTACTGTCCCTAGTCAATCTGAATCCAGTTTCTGATCAACAGTTGCTCACCAGTACGTAAATAAATGTAACAGTGGATGAAGTTATTTTACTTAAATACTGCTTAAATAGCAGTCACTCCAAAAAATATCCCAGGGTGTAGATACCATTGCTTGGGATCAGTTTAAGATTCTGATCAGTAAAAGAGCAAAAGTTTGTTTAATTGAAGTTATTTCAAATTACAATTAAAACATTTCTATTCTGAGTGATGTGGATGCATCATATGCCATATTATGTGTGGTCAGCTACCTGTTGTTCCAGTCTTTCTAAAGGGTTTGTTTTCACAGAGAACAAATTTCTTTAGAGTGAGTGATGTTCATAAAAGACACAGATCAGATGCACATCCTGAGGTAAGAAGTCAAAGTGATCTGCTGTGAAACCTGAAGCAGCAGCCTCTCAGAAGAGGATCGCTTACACTTTGTGTTCAGAGGGCAAGAAAACATATTTCTGTGAAACTTGGCAATATTCTCTATCCTAAGCTAAAGTTTTCTCTCGACTAAAGCACAAAGGAATTGCTGTTAGCAGAACAAACCAGATCTCCAAATGCGATTTGAAACAACACACAACTTCTAGTTTTAAACTCTTGCTATTTTTCTCACACAAAGGCACGACAACAGTCACTGGACTAAGAAAACCACTCCTGTAGAAGTTTTAAGCTTGCTGAGTAGTCTTAGGCACATTCCAGCAAACCCCACAATGACATAAAACATGATTTCTAGTTTTTTGGGATTTTGTTAAAACTTGCAAACTAATTACATATTTTGCTGAAGTTTATAAAAATATATTCCTGTTCTCCATATTTCAGATGGAGAAACAATTCTGACTTGCAAGAAATTACATTTTATAGCGTTGTGTAAACATTTAACTTTTGATTAGAACACAGAGGTTTGCAAAGCCATTAGGTAAATTATTGAACCAGCTTAGTTACCTATTTGCCCAACAACTGCATTGTTAATAATTTTGACATTTCACCTGAGGAAAAAAAAAAAAAAAGGCAACACTGTATTTTTTTATCTTTTACTTTCTCCAAAGGAGTAGCCACAGAATTTCTTTTCCTGTCCCAGGAGATGGGAACATGCTACTAGTCTCCAGCAGTGACAAATCTCGGCGGCAGTATCTATGTACAGTGTTGGCAGAGATAAGTCCCTACCTATTGCCTTTCCTTTTTCTCTCACCTAGGAGCAGTAACTCATACAATACCTATGTACACATAGTATATTGTATAGCATGTAGCACAGATGCATTATAAGAAATAAGATAGCTAAACCGACAAAGGTTTTCTTAAAAGCATTTCTATTACAATGTGTCTCCACGGGCTGTTGTGTCACTTTCTTTTTATTCGTAACATGAACACTTGGGGCTGTAGTTCAGCCATATTTTCAGCAAGAACAGTGTAAACCATGTTCCAGTGACAGTACCAGTGGAGGTTACAAAGACATCTACTCTGTAGATACTGCCATATTCTAAAATGATTCCAACAGTTGAATCCCTTCTTAAACATGTTTCAGAAATGTGTATAAATCACATCAGTCCCCTCAGGCAGCAGGAAACCTATCTTCTTTTCTCTGCTTGATTTCAGACTGTGCATACTGTGTGGTATCATTATTAGGTATCAAGAACAAGTATGATTTTCTTCCTTGGTGTGAAAAGAACATACAATCACTTAGTTTCCAAACCTATAATATAGGCTAGAGCAGAAACCTTTCTGTTAAGGTAGCTTCAAATCTGTAATTTTCATTCATTCCTTGCTGGCGTTCTTATTTCTTATCTCCTCTCTACTCCCCTGGTAACATATGAGAGAGTATTAAGGAAAATAAATAAATAGGGAAATGGATGGATGAATAGAGTATTCTTCATTTTTAAAACAATATTAATTAAACCCTAAAACTGAACCTCCTACCTCCCAGAATTTCAGGAAACACTTGCTAACAGCCGGTACCATGTGATTTTTCAGCATACTCAGAACGAGAAGTATTTGTAGTAACTACACCATACCTCTGACCAATGTTCTACAGATGACCATTCTGTCGTAAAGACTACTGACAGCATAGCAAATTCACTATCTTCTCTGTTTCTTCTTTGTACTTGTGTTACACAAAAGAAAAAGAATTATATGAAACACCAGCCTAAATTAATCTCTAGATTTAGCACTTTTTTAGCAAAGCTACAGCTCAATTTGGAGTACTTTAAGGACAAATCTGGTCTTTCATACTATGTATGAAAACTTTTCCTCCCTCGTTTATCTGCTCTCCCAAGAGAGTAGTTCAGGTATTTTTATAATCAACATGAAAACTTCTAACTGTGTCAACAAAAGTGGTTGTTGATATCAAAACAGTTAATGAATCAGTGAGCTGCTACTAATAACATGCACATTAAAATCTGAACTACTACCTGAATCTAAAGTACACTACTAATCACATTGGTTCTAGGATGTTTCTCACCTGACTAAACCCACGTGCAGTTGTCACCCAGATCTTCAGAGTGTTGTGGGTGGCACTGGACCCTATCCACTGCAGAGTGATCGAGATGGTGAAGGATAACGAAACAACATAACTATAAAATGTCTCATTCTGCATTCAAATGAAAGTCAGAGATGAGCCAGTACAATCTCTTTCTATAATTTTACTTACTAGTCTGCCCTTGAAAGTGTCTCAAAATCACTTAGTGCAGTAAGATCTTGAAATGTGAAGACCAAGTGCCCCATTTCTCTATAGCTAATTAGTCCACACATCCTGCAATGCAAAAATATAATTGACTCTGTGTGTAAAACTATCTGGGGGGAGCCAGTGTATTTGCATGCTAATACAAGGAACTGTTTGTAAAGATAGACCCCTCCATTATAAATGGGATATCAAAAAGGTGCCAATTATGAAGAAGGGGTGTCCTGCATTATAAACCAACTGCCTTGTGCAACTAATTGCTCTACAGGCTGTACAATCCAAAAATATAATTGACCCTGTCTGTAAAGCTATTTTTGGGAACAAGAAATCATTAGCATGCCAAAACCAAGTGCCAGTTACAAAGCAGGGAGTATGACCACTGTGACCATCTGCCTCCTAGATCTACACTCTTCTGGAAGGAGAAAAAAAAGGGACCCCCCCACACCTCCCAAATCCCCTCTTTCTTACTGCTGTCCAAAATAAAAACAGGGCTTGTGGGATTTTATGTATAGGGCATTTGCAGCACTCTGTAGAAGAGGAATATCTTTCAAAGGAGTCTTCTGTTCAGATTGAAATCCTGCCGGCGAGGATCACTGTCAATTGGAGTACTGTGTCTTTGTATATACTGTTGTGGGTTGGCAGTGATTCTCTTCCTAGGGGTGTTCCTTATTTCCACCTGGAGAATTGGGTTCCACACAAGCACGTGCAGAAAGTCCTTTAGTCAGGCAACATGATAACTTTTTCCATTACTTAGCAGTAAACATTCATGAATTAAAGGACACGGGGTAATGGCTGCTGTGTACCCAAGAATAATAACAATGGGACAGATGCTCCCACGTATATGTTCCCAACTCATTGTGAATAATCAGCTGTACCATAGAAATACCCAGGATTTTTATATTATGTTTTTGCCTTCAGCACACATAAAATGGTTCAAAACCACCTGCATTTTTCATGTATATAGCACTTAAATATTTCCATCACACAGAAATACTGATGTTTACACTAATTGTCCTTGTCTATATTTCTTCTCTCTTGAGACATTCCTGAGAAAAAGTTCATTCTTCACAACTTCATTAACCTTGGGGAAAACTGCAGACAAGTTTCCATTAGGTTGTTCCATTTTAAGCAGATCCTGGCAAATGCTTCTGTTTACTTTCCTGGTACCATACATTCTGGTGGTAAAATAATGCAAATGTGTTTTTATAAATGAGCACTGTCAGTAGCCACTAAAAGACAACTGACTGATAAATGGAGATGAATTGGATCATATACCCTTGACAGAGATGGGGCCTGGTAAGAACGTGAGTCTTCTCCTGCACACAGCTTGCAATAGAGCAGCTAAACAGAAGAAAGTTTAGGAAAAGTGCACCATTTCTTCTCTGGCTTCAAGGATTTCCCAACATGCATTGCTAATATGAAATAAATTCTACGTGCTGCTTTAGGGAATTGTGACTCTTGGGCTTTGATCCACAGACTTCAATCTGTGTTGGTTAAATGCCAGTAAAATCCTAGATGAAAAGCAAATGAATAAACTTCTTGTAAAAGGGTTTACATGTGTATACAGAGGTAAGTTCCTAACTGTAAATATTATTTCACTAAAGCCAAACATCTCTCCTACTGTGGAGTATAAGTAATTTTGTTCACATGCTGCCTGATCATATTTATTTTGTTCTTTATAACAAATTTCTTTGTCACTTTGTAACTATCTTCTTCTAGAATATCTATAATGGCACAATTTACTCATTCTTTAGTGGGTCTTCACTTAAACATATAATGGATTAATTTAATTTCATAGTATTTCAGAAGATTCATGTATCTCTGTGCTGTTCTTGGAATCTTTCCTTGAATTTTCTGCCGAGCTAAATGGAAACTGATGGACTGAGTCAGCAGGAAAAAAAGAAAAAAAAAAAAAAAGAAAAAATAGAGGCAGAAATGTAGTCAGCAAAGATTTTCTTCAAAGAATGTTTACAATCTAAAAATGAAATAAAATTAATGATTAGCAAGCAAAGGGTCAGAGAAGACACCTCCTGACTACCAGCCTGGACAGTGGAGCTTTCTTTTCTCACCCTATCTTCTATTACTATCCCTGTTCTTCTCCAACGTGCCTGTATATATTCCTTGATTCCTTGAATCAGGAGAAACAGTAGATGAAGCTGAAGTTTGACCTTAAATTACATTATAATAATTAATTATATTGCAATAATTAAACAATCAACCTTATTTACCAGTATAATTGTCTAGGTTCCCCCACCATACTGTATTAATAAAATAAAGCAGGATTTTACAAATGACCAAAGTGGGACTGGCAGCAGAACTTCATGGTAAGTGATTTTTTTTTCCTAAATCCACTTTTCTTCCAAGTCTGTCGTGAGGCACAGGAATATAATGTTTTCCTACCTTGTATTTTTTTGATAGTTAATAAAAGTAAGTGTAACCCTCAGTCATTCTGATCCCTAACTTCATCAAGTAAGTACACAGCTGCAGCAGTAAGGACAACTTCATTTGCACTACCACACCTGCCACAAGAGCTGTAAGTGCTGGGAACAACGAATATGATCTATTCACTCTAAAGACTAAGTGGATGTAGTGACACAAAGCAACTCTATCTAGCATAATAACCCCTACCTACTCTAGTGGTTATTAAGAGATGCGGGTTTTCGTCCTTTCTTTTCTGCTTTCTGTTTTTTTTCTGGTAAGCGTAGAAACATCTTGACAAAATATTTAGGAAAGCCCACCATCTGAAGCAGCAGAACAAATGTGAGTTTCCTGACAATGTAAACATTATTTGTCTGAAAGCCAGGAGGATTCCCCCTTAGCAGTTACTGCTTCCAGTTTGTGAGATCACTGAAAGGAGGAAGTGGCTGCAGTGGTGCTGATTTTACTTCAATAAGGTCTGTTTCTGTTTCCTTTAATTGCAACAGTATCTGTATCTGATACAGTTCCACTGTCAGCATTTGCTGGTGTCATCAGCTGCAGCTTCAAGGATTCAAAAATGTTGTCAAGAGTTCACATCTCCCATAGACATCTCGTTCACAAAAAAATTATTTGCTCTCATATAAAGCTCACCTTAAAATTCAGTCTCCTTCCTAACAAGCCAGCTTTAAAATCTCACTTACTGGGTTCTAAAATACAATTATTATTTTATAATCCCATTTTAAACAAACCAAAATAATCCAATCAACCCCAAATTCAGGAACCCTAACATTTTTAACCAAGTTTCAAATTCAAAAAGTAAATTTTATACTAAACAATTCTATTTCAGACTGAAAAGCTGGTCATAACAACCTATCAGCATGAAAGTGGATTCTCAAATTACCTTCACTAACACCAAACAAGATACCATAGTTTGCAAAATATAAAGCATTTAAGCAATTTAAGAAATAATAATAAAAGAATAATAACTGACAAAAATGTCCTGGTTTTTTGTTGTTTTTTTTTCCCCCATGACTTTAAGTTACTGCCCCACTGAGATGAACACTATTTGACTTCTAACGTGTAATTAAAACAATATTAAAATCCTCTTCACTGTTTCTGTAGCATCTGCTTCACTGATTGGTGTCAGTTGAGGTAAAATTTGGTCTTTATTTTGTAGGATTTTGCAGTGACTAGCAGATGCTTAGCTATTGTCTCAAGCAAACGGAATCTGAGCAGTGAAGACAACCCTATCACAAACAAACGTTTGTTAGAATCATCACGTAATATGAGTATTCAATGCACTTCCTCATTCTGCATTTCTAAGATCTTGGGAACTGCGAAGAGGAAAAGAACGTTGTGATGTAATCTTCCTCTTCTGCTTTCACAAGGGGAAAGCAATCTGAGCTGTAGAGGGTAAAAAATCAGGATCCACTGTAATAATTAAATACAATGAGATCAGTTGAAATACATATTGAAATAGGTCCCCAAATTCATAAAGACTTCTGTTTAGTCAATTCTCCTGTTTCAAAGCTTAAAGGAAATATTTAAGTCGATGGTCACACATTAAGCACCCTAGCAATTCGCTACCTGCAACACGCACTGCTTTTGCCATAAAATGAAGTGAAAGTGTGAATTTCTCCTGTGAGAAGTCTTTTTGTTACTGCGATTCAGTTTGTCACCACTATTTTGTGATTATGTAATAGAACAAAATCAAAATTTTGAAAAATGCTTTCACAACTCTCAGCACTTTTTGGCAACTTTGGCTGAGACAAATAAATAACCCAACCTGCCAAGTTCAGAGAGAGAACCATAACTCAGTGACAACTCCCTCCTGCGGGTCTGCCAATGTAGCTTAGTCCTCACCTGCAGTATCCCCACTGTTCAGCTACTGAACTTTCCTGAGCAGAACCTGTCAGCTATGGAAAACTGGGCCACACTCTGGTTTGCTTGGACAAATGTCTTCTTGGAATCGAATTGAGTGGATCAAGCTCACGTCACCTGTCCCAAACTGCTTCTGAAGCAAGGTCTCCAGAGGTGGAAGGTTATGAATTAATAAACAAACTCATTCCAAGACTTTGCCCTATTCCTTCCTTCTTTCTTCTTTCTCTTCTTTCTTTTAAAGAGGGGTTTATGCTCTTTTTTTTCTGAGGAATTTGTTTTGTAAAGTGTTTGGTAGCCAAACAAGGAAGAAAAATAATAATTGAGATTGGTCTACTGAAGTTTTTGTTATCTTAGAGTTTTAAAGGAAATAAAATCTAACAATGGTACCTTGAATTTATTCTCCTTGACAGCATATGAAATAGCAAGGAAGAAAAGACAGAGGTAACTGTCTATCGTATTGTCTCAATGCAAGTCTAAAGAAGATGCAAAGAAAACTCAAGGAAATAAGTTTACGGTAGCTGGTTAAAAACCCTATCATATGCACGAGGAAACACTAATATCTATATTCTGGATTAACTTGAAAGCATGGGAAAGGCCCTTGCTGAACTTGTTTCAAGAGTTTCACCAGATCTTGATTGAAATGTTCTGAGATCAGCAGGAGTTTTCTGATGGACAAGATCTGGATTTTGATCAGATACCTGTATAGAAAGCACCTGCACAATGTCCAGTTGCTGTGAGTACATCTTGCTGTAGCTGGGCTTTCGTTATTTATGCCCTGGTGGACACATAGTCAGCATACTGCTAAATGTCATCATGATTCCAGCTGTCCCACCACATGGTGAGGAACACTGTTATGGCTCGGGCTGTTACATACATTGTAATAAAGTCCTTCTTCAACATTCTTCAGGTGATAAATTATCAAGGTTGAAGAGTCTCTCCTCCAAAGGTTTTCTGCAGTCGTTGAATCACTCTTGAGATAAAGATCTTGTAAAATTACAGACACCAGAACTGCTGTCACAACGGTCTCAATGTTGAAATGTATATTTATATATTTATAAAATGTTTTCCCTAGATTCTTTGCATTACTCTGCAATGTTCCTATACAAGGCTTCTTAGTGGGAGCTCCTGCTGAATTTTGCGGTGACAGGGTTTGCTTTCATAATCAATTATGAATTCCACTGAAAAAGGCAATCCAATTATTCCCCAGCTCCAAACTATGCCAAGCACAAGAGCTTATGAGGCCACACATTCAGCCAGATAAGGGAACTGATCCAGCTTAAAACTGACCTACCAAAGAAAATACTTAGCCCTCATTTGGGTGACCACATGGCCATATGCCAATGGAAATTGCAGGGAAGAATCTTCCTTCAAGAACAAGGACTTAGATTGTCTTAACAACATCATTAAAATTCACCTATGGATTATTTTCAATTTTCCCTTCTCAGAATACAGCCCCCATTTTTATATAGATTGCACTGCATGTTCCAAACTCCCCAGCTTTCTAACTCCACATTTGTCTGTACTTACAATAGGTGGATTTGCTTGCGTGGGCTGAGGTCACGGAGTAACCCAAACTCCCCTTCATGGGTGCCCTGACCAGGTCATGACCTGCCACCCTAACAATTTTTATGTCACCCTTAGATACCAGCAATGATTTTATATCATTCACATGAGAAAATGCAGCAAGTCAGCTTTCCTACCATTACCACACAAACAAGGTAAAACCACTCCCATTTAAACGATGATGCCCCATTAACAACTACTTTTTGATATCTGTCAGCTAGAAGTTAATCCATTTAAGATGGACTTTGCTGATACTGTAGAGTGTTAATTTTTTATCAGAATGTAACGCAGCAGTAAGTCAAAAGCTTGTACAAAAGTCTAAGTATATTACATCAACATACACAATAAAGCTCACCATTTTATCACCACAGCTTTACAACCTGGGCTTCCAAAGCTGCTAAAATCTTTTCTATTTTTAGCATTCCGTGTCTGAGTTTTCAACCTTGAACAGTAAGTGAAAAAATGGAAATTAAATAATTTACCAGTTTCAAATTCTAACCAGTAAATTGCTGTGAATTTGTAACCGCACTATCATTTTCATTGTACTACACTGGCCATTTAGGTGAATGATAACCCAGGAGACAGCACCATGCAGGGCTAGCAAACAAGTAAATCATTTAGATTGCGCACTGCTTTCAACTGAAAAAGGGGCAGTAAATCTGTCCTGCCGTTGCCTTCTCTTTTGTTGAATTTTCAGGATGGTGCAGTCTTTTCAGTGAAACAAATAAAAAAAAAAATTCTACGGATTTTATTTATTGTCTGGGTTTTGCGCATAATGACTCAGGCTGACCAATACAAGTCAATGCGCTAGAAGGATAGGTTTAGTCATTGAAGATCGTGCCAGATACAACACAGCGAGTTTTAAGCATATGAAGAGGAAATTCTGGTTACAGCATGGCACCATCTAATGGCCTTGGCTTTAACTGCAAGAGCTCTAAATAAACAGCTCTAAGTGGCAGTACAAACTGCCCTTATGTAATTATTTTGTTCACCTGCCTCACTATGTATCTCTAGCCAGACTAAATAAAACAACAGAAGGAAAAACAATTGACAAAAATCACAAACAAACAAACGAAAAAACACACACACACGAACAAACAAGCATAAAACCAAACCCAAACAAACCAAAAGAAAGAGGAAATCACATTTAAAATACAAATCCAGACTGGCAACTTCATGGTAGTAGCAACTGCAAGGTATTTTCAAACCGTGGCTGAATATTTTTGTTCCCAGACAAGTGTTTTAACACAAACAAAGTTCAGGTATACAAGCACTGCAGTGCTGTCTGCACACATCAATAACACAATTCTGTATTTTCAGAGCTTACAATTTACTTTTGCATTGCTTTTGCCAATAAAAAGTATGCCTTGATTTTCCATTATTTTGCACAATTTAAGAATACATTTCTTTGAAATGTACGCTCAGAAAGACAGAACTCTGTACAATTCATTGGCAGCTTCTGTTTTGGTTTTCTTTGTCAGCAATTTAGAGGTAGGGGGGAGATAACTGAGCCCCTTGGATTGTATTTCCATCTGCTGGTGACTTCCTGTATCATACTAAGTAGATCAGTAGTTTGCCTGCAAGAAAATTGTTTTCATTACACGTATGGAAGTGCTAATATTCAAATTCCCTGTAAGAGTGCCAAAGATTGATTAAAGTATATTAAGAACTAAAACCATACATTGTAATGTGAAAAAATAACGTTATAGACATTTCCCAGTGAGAGCTGCAATGGCCAGAGTTTATGCACAGAATAAACACAACACAGGCAGAAATATTCACTTGAATATTAAGTGTAGTTTAAGAAGACATCATTTCCATTTAGATATTACCAAAACACAAGTTGTATGTAAGAGACTTAAAAGTGAAAGGCTCCATAATTTTACCATTCCATCAGTTCCATTCAACACCATTAAAACATAATTTAAACTTAAGAAAAAAATGATTGAACACAGGAACAGGTTGCCCAGAGAGGCTCTGTAGTCTCCACTCCTGGAAATACTCAAAACCCAAGCAGATGCAGCTCTGAGCATCCTGCTGCAGCTGCCCTTGCTCTGAGCAGGGTTGGACTGGCAGTTCTCCAGAGGTGCCTGCCCACCTCGGCCATCCTGTGGTTCTGTGATTCCCTCAAAAGTTTGTTGCTGCTTTTGAAATACAACCCAAAGCCTCAACACAGAATTACATTATGTTCATCTCCAAATCTTGTGCTTATCCTCCAAATCTCCTAAGATTTAGGAAAGTTCCCTCTCTTCTAAATATTTATGATAATATCTGAGGCCAGCCAGGGAGTGAACTACTGGAAAGACTTAATACTGAATCTGGAACTAACTCAAAAGCTCCAGAGATAAACTAAATATAATGAAAAGTTTCAAGTCACTACAGTGGAATTTGGTCACAACTGGTATAATCCATATAACACTTCTTTTTTTTTCAGCTACAAACATGCCCGTGAATAAACCAGCAAAATTTAAATGAACATCTATAAAGTAATTTGACTTGTTCTCACATACTGAAAATGTATTTTTACAAACATTCTAAAAAATGAGAGAACATTTTTTGAAAAGAGTGAATGAAAGTACAAAATCAAGTGATAAATAGACCTGATTAATATACATACCCCTGATCTTCTCTTTTTTAGCCATTAGAGAGATGCATTCAAAAGATCTCCTTGCTACTTCTTCCTCCATACAGACTTTCACATGTTCCACTCATGTACAAATAATCAGTTATTTGTACGATTACTGCTGGCTCCGAGCCTATTCATAGCCCTAATGCAAAAGCATCTGCTGACTCAGCTGTAATTTGGTTGCCCCTTTTTATGATTGCAGCTGGTTCTGAATCATGTTCTAAGAAGCAGGATGTGTATGAATGCATATGCTTTGGCGAAGCCTAAAGCACCACGATGATGTATTTCCATTAGATACCTCTTCTAAGAGGGGATCCCAACTATGGTTTTGAGGCCTGTGTTTCAGGGATGCAATAACACATTCGTCCAGCTCACAGAAAACTGAGCTGTGAATAAGGAGCCATTGTTGCTCCGGTCCAACACTTTGAACAGCTGTGATCACAGGGACTTGGACAGTGGTGTAGTGAATACCACAACCTGCCCAAGAAAAATTAATAATTATTTAAAAAATATAATAATCTATTAATTGTAAGAGTAGATACATTATTCAAACAAAAAACATTTAAAAAAAATCATATTCATTTACTGCACTAGAAGTCCCCACTTGTGGAAAAACCCAAACATAAAATAATTACATAGTCCCAGAATGATATAGAACTTCTCACTTACATAATATCATTAGCGGTCTGTTCCAACTACAGGTTCTTGCAATTGGAATACAAAAGCCCTCTGGCAAAATTTATATCTAAACATAGACATAGTTCTTGTTTACAAGGATAGTTGTAAAGGCAAGAAACAGAAACAGCCTGAGGCACTGACAAGTTCTTTCCAGCTGGAAACCCCGTGCACATAAGGTAAGCTCCTTTAGAAGGTAAGCAGAGTGATACCATTGGTTATGCAAACATGTAAGTGAGGACTACCAGAGGATATATATTGGGGAAACAAGTGAAAAGACAGTTGAAGAAACATAAATTGACACTTTGGACTGAAGAACATCACAAAGAATAAAGATCTGCAGCTTAAGGATGACACTGAAACAAAGGAATACGGACAAAGACTGGGCCACAGTAAGAGTTTTGGAGAAATGAATTATGTTATTTAACTGGGTAAAGAAACATAGTCTAGTTAAAGTGCAGATGAAACCACCAAGTCTGCTGAGAGAAGTAGCCTTTCAGTAGTTTTTGTTTACAGTTTAATATATCCCCCAAAATTTCTCTCACCATATATTTTTAAATATTCATATAATTTTTTCTCATCACTGCCCTTGATAATTTTATCATACCCTTCCTGTAAAAAATACAGCTTTTTAAGCTGCAATCTCTGTATGCAGAGATTCCACTGTGTCTCACAGCTGTTCAAAAATCTTGGAGCTTCTACACTGCTTATATAGTATCCAAGTCCTACCTAGGCAGAGATGGAGCAAGAGAAAGTACTGTCTTCCTGCATTTTTACCTCACTCTGCTGTGCCCTATGGCTGTCTTCAATAAAGGTAAATCACAGTGAGAAACTTACTGTTCCTTTTTTAACTCACCTCCCACTGCTCAGGATTATTTTATTTTCTCCTCTGTGAAAACAGCAGCATCATGCTCATTTACTGTACCCTGCTTTTTAAACTTCTGTCTCCACAGAACACCACAGGTCAGGCACAGCTTACAGGTGGAATACCATGGGGGCTTCAACACTTCAGCAGGACAGAGCTGCTGCAGGTCACAGCTTGGACACAACAGTAAAACAGTCTGTGAAAAAGCATGTGTGTCACTGAGAGGTGGCCTTTTAGTCTTTCTGACATTAGAAAAATTAACATCCACAAGAAAAAGATCTACTCTTAAAAGTTCAGCTCCCATTTTTAACTGTCTCTTCTTAAAATGTTAAGTACAGGTCCCTGGGTTCTTTTCAACTCAATTCTGCATGAGAAAAACTCTCTCAACCTCTCTTCCTCTCCAGCCAGTAGCAGTATGTTCAGCCTTTCCATACCTCCCCCTTCCCAAAGCAGACACGTATCATCATAAAAAATGGTGCTATTTAACAACCTGATAGGTGGTTGTTAAAGAAAAGTAAGCAACTGAAGGTGTTATTACTACTCAGTTGCATTAGAGTGATATCCTGAAGCTACAAAAAGGTGTTATGGTAGAAATATGGAATAAACCCCACGAGATTAGCAGCAGGGCCTCCATTTGCATTCCTCCAGATCTGAATTTCCTTCGCCGTACTCCGTATTCCCCAAACAGTCTATCATTGCCAGCTTTTATTTCTGTGATCCTGTATGGTGGAGATGAAGGGGGACAGAATGCAGATTGAAAACCAGGAAATAATAGAGGAACAGCATAAAAACAGTAGTGGGAGAAAGGCAGCAGTCACACAAGCATTTCAGCTATTAGTTCATCTTTGAGAA
The DNA here is from genome assembly GCA_024611175.1 of Megaceryle torquata. NCBI lineage: Eukaryota > Metazoa > Chordata > Aves > Coraciiformes > Cerylidae > Megaceryle > Megaceryle torquata. The sequence continues at coordinate 45,742 of JANIJG010010583.1, read as the reverse complement.
CAATGATGGTAACTCCACTACCAGTCCTAAGAAAAATGCTTGAGTGGTATTAGAAGGAAGGACACTATTCTACTAAAGTCATGCAAGAAAAACAGGGCTCATGACAAACATGTCTTCAGAATGCTTAGGGTTAGTCTACGCAGTAATAAGAGCAAGTGCATAACTGGATAGTCTATTTTTTGTGTGAGGAACCAACAGGGTTTGGCAATGGCTAGAGTATCTGGCCAGTATTACTGCAAGGGAAAAAAGATCTTTGTACACATGAAAAAACAGAACTCAGATCCAGACTCAGGGGCATTACAGATTGCCTCCTGTTCAGTGGAAATATTTGTAGAGATGTATCCCTTACACTGACTTTGAAATGTGCCTTTAATGAAATTCTTCCTTTTCCTTTAATCCATCCATCAAGTTTGATAGCAAAGAACAGACCTTTCAACAAATAGCACACTTTCCTTTCTGCATAAATTAGGCTCATCTGACTGCACAATCTACACGCAGGGCTTGAATAACCTGGGTTTGTAAATATTATCCTCTCCCCTCTTTCAGTTAGAATCTCTGCTCTTCCCAGTTCTTTAAAAACATGTCACATCCTATTGAAGTGTTAAGTGGAGTGACAGAAAAATGCAAATTGCAGCTCATATTGAAAGGAAATCACAATTTAGAGGGGTATTTGGGGTACACAATACTGAGTACCTGCTTGCTGCACCCTCCTGACTTGCTATCTGGCTTTACTGTAACTGATTCAGCTTGCTCAGTGTCCCAGATCACCAGTCATGAAAATGATCAAACCAGTAGGTACTTCACAAGCCTCGTGGTACCTACACAACTGAAGACAAACTCCTTGTTTCAACATTTTATTCCTTAGTTCAAAGCCCGTAGCTAAGTGAAAAGCTATTTTGTTTTATTTAACAACAGTAATCTCTGTCAGCAGATACCTAAGCAGAAAAACTGTTTCTCACAAGCTAGCTTCACTTTGTAGCATGAGAAAAACCATCCTGCCTTTTAATCAAGCCTGGTTAGCACTCCTTAGTCAGAAAAACAATCTGTGATCATTTTTTTTTCATGGAGCTCCTTGGAACTCTTGAGTTTTCCAGAGCTATTTTCCTCTGGTGCCACTGAGCCATGCTCTGGAATAAGGCAGAAAAACACTTTGCTCTTCCTCTTGTCACAGATTTAAACCTGTTGTTCTGGCAAGTCAGACATGGGGGATTCCCTGCGTGTCACTGAAGTGCTTCAATACTTATCTAATCAATCAATACCATGACAACCTCATGAGCTTCCAGGAGCTGTGAGGACAGCACATATCTCTACAGAGAGAGAACATCGCATTCAAAGGACACAGGTTTGCTGCTACCCAGGACTACCCCTTCCCACCCAGTCAACCCACCTAAATGCACACAGTCCTAGCTTGACATCTTACCCTGAAACCAATACACCTCCTCTAGATCCATACAGCCTCCTGGATTCATCATTAGAAGCATGGGAGAGCCAGGAGAGGTGTCTGCAGCCAGGCATTAGAAAATGGTGGCAACCTAAAATAAGAAAAACCAACCTACTGGCAGCAGTTCCTGCCTGACCACGCTATTCTCAAGAGTAGTGACAGCAGCAGTAACACCAACACGCCTGACTAGGCTCTGCAAAACTCCTTTTGTACAGCATATCGCTTTGAAGATCCTGGTGTACTGTTCGTGGTTTGTGTGGCACAATTCAGAAACTCTGCACTATTTGCACGCATAGCCTCTGCTACTGACTGCCCCGAGCAACTACAGCAACACTCAGCCATTCTCAGAAAAAGCCTGAGTCATAGTTTGCTTCTTGAACTCTTTTTGTCTCAGCAGAGTATTTCCACAACTTTCGTCCCGAGTTCCTCTAATAAAAAGCCTACTTCCCTTTTAAATTTTGTCCTTTTCTATTTTATACATACAAATATACTGCATTCTATGGCTTAAAAAATAATCATTTGACCACTTAAATAAGGAAAAATATTTTTTTTTCCCCTTCATATAAAAAGATGCCATTCTGATGTGCAGGTCTGGTAATTCTCCTGGAACAGAAAGCACAAGTGAGAACAACACCAGATTCTCTGCAGCCATTGCCTGCTGCTTCCCCCGTTGCTGTATTCTGCGTTACAGTAACCTCCCTGCTGATGCTGTGCATTTTCTCTAGAGTACTGCCTGTGTTACCCTGACTGACTTCCCCTTTTTTACTACATGCTCTGCCCCTGCAAAGCTCTCGAGATCACCTTCTCTTCCTTGTCTCATGATAATGACATTTGTCTTGGTTTGAGTGAGAACAGAACGAATTCTGTTCAGTGATTTTACTTTTCAGATCAGTTCTAACTGGCTGCACTGTCTGAAGTCAGCAGCCTGTTTTCCCAGGCAGTGTCTGCTTCCAGCAGTGATAACACCCCATGTTTAGAGTTACTACCAAGGGTTGGTGTGCAGATCATGGCCACTGCTGGATCTTGTGTGCCAACCACACTGAGGGGTGCAGAGGGTAAAAGGTGGGACCTGCAGGGAGGAGAGGCCAGGACAGGTGACCCCAAACTGACCAACGAGGGATTCCAGCCCATAGACATATTCGGTATGAAGCTGAGGGATCAGGAGGGTCTTGTCCCTCTTGGCCCCCTTTGCTGGCTTCGCTCAGATCCTCTTCTGGTTTCCTTACATCCCAGGAGGACTCTGTCTGTTCTGCCCTCGACCCCAGTCGGCGTGTTCCTGAATCTGGTACCGGAATCCAGCTCCTGAGCACAGCTCCCATCTGCTGCTGGGCCCAGTCTGGGACTTTCCCAGTGCCTGCTCCACAATCAATAGCGACAGTGATGTAATCACCATCAGGGGGGTTGGGTTTGATACTGGTTTTGTATACATTTGTACATATTCCATTTTTATTATTATTTTCATTTTCCTTAAAGCTGTTCCAGTTTCCTTTTCTAATCACCAAGTCTCTCTCCCTTATTCTCTTTCTCTTCCCCTTTGGGAAGGGAGGGGGGTTAACAGAGAGCATCTGTTAGAGGTCTAAGGGGCCAACCTGACCATAAACCATGACAATGTTATAAGTAATTCTGTCTCTCTACATTTGACATATTCTCCAGCTTACATTTGGCTGTGGTCTTCATCTCCCTATTGTACAGACTGAACATCTTACACTATAAAATGTAACTCACTCTAAGCATTTTATATATGATTCTGTGTATTTCCTCACCACGATGATTTACCCTGAGACTACTAGCCTAATGAGCAGTGCAGACTATGTGTGCACTACCAACTGGAAACCTTTCCTCTGAATTTTCTTTCTAGGAAATGAAGGATCAGAATAATATGAAGTTTCTGACACTACACTTCAACAAACGTGACTGCATCAGATGTACGAATGGTTTGAAATTGATGCTAAACTGGAAGTACATTTTTAATAGCAACTTCAAGTTATATGAACCAGTTCAGGTATTTTCAGTTATTAGTCTCTTTACAGCAAAACTGAGTTTTAGTTCAACTGCTTCAGACAGTCAGAGGCCCATACATGTGCCAAACTCACCTTTTTATTCCAGCTGGATGACCATGCAGGGGAGTAAGCAGATATTGTCAGATGCCAGCAGAGCCACACTTCTCAGTAAGTTTTCACAGTCCAAACACTGTTTCTTCAGCCTATCTGTTCTGACTTGGACTAAGCTTATTTAAGTGGATTTCACATGGGTTAAAGATGCAGAAACTATCAAAGCTCAGCTGCCTATGAATAAAATCCCAAATAAGGCACTAAGTGTATTCACTGCTTGCCTACCTCAGGTCCTTAAGACTCACTTTTAGTGTCTAATTCTCAGACAGTTGATAAAACATTCAAGGAAGTAATTAGATGGAATTAAATAGTTTTAGAGCAGTTTTACATTGCATATCTAGGAGTAGCGTACAAAATTTTGTTTGAAACTGTCATTAATGAAACAAAAAACTTGGGAGAATGGCCAACATGTATTTGTAAATATATCATCTGTGACTGTTAGCTGAAAAAAAACATTTTATAAGGGGAAAAAACGATGAAGTACAAGTGCTGGGAAGATCATACTTCCAGAGCTTTTTTCAGTAATGTCCCGTAGCACACAAGATGCTCGTAATAAAACAGAGGTACTATATTTTAGTTTCATTTCTACAGCTCTTAGCAGAACTCTCAAGACTGTGTAATAATCAGCACACAGGATGGTAATTCTTTGTTGGTGAGCAGCCCAGAGCCTCCCTTCACAGGCAGCTCTCACCCTGCATTTTAATCACTGAGGACTGTACGAAGAAGGGGTAATCCTCTATGTAATATATATATGTATATGTATATAAAAGTAACTTGGATACATTACAATGGTGTCTGCTTAAGATGATTCTACACTTCTTCAGCCCTGAATTCCCCACTAACTCTACCCTGGCGTTATCAGCAAAGCTGAAGGGGGCAGATAAAGCAGGGGAGAAAAGCATAAAAAAGACCATACCATTAACTCAGATATAATGAAAAGTCACTTATGGCACTTTAAACACTTCTTAAAATTCATGAAAACTTTGCTTATGTGAAGTTTCACTCCTACAGTCTTCTCTGAATTATACTTCAGTGGGATTTCTTCTGTGATCAGTAGCTCTAATAAATAATCAGGCACTACAAAAAGGTTCCGCTCTACTTGTGCTGGGGTGATTACGTAGATGCCTGACAGACTGTACGGATGACTGTACGGATGTAATACTGGAAAGGGGGGGTAGGAGATTATTAATCTATTTTCCATAACCTTTTTGTCCTTTGGCTCCCAATGGGAAGATTTTGCAGTGGCATAATTCAGGGCTTGTACACCCCATTATATGAGTCTGGAAGGAGCTAATGGGCTGTTGGGTGCCTAATCAGCCTCTCCCAGAGGCAAACAACAGACTTCAAAGGAGGAACAAAAAAGGAAGAGCCCCGCTTAATTAGTGCTTAGCTAAGAAGAGGAGCAGACTTGGGGGAAGACACAAGGATAACTGCTCCCTGTCAGAGTCCCTTGGTAGAGGGGTATGCCTGGCAAAAGATGTTCGCTTCTTTGGCTGCCAGTGTTCAACTTCAGCTTGCCTGAGCCACGGCAGCATGGACATTTTTCATGTATTAGTCATTCACAGAAAAGAACAAAGAATGTCCTGTCAATACAACCCAGAAGCAAAACAAAAATGGAACTGTTCTGCATGTTTAGGCCTCATTTTACATACACCAAAAGAAATGGAGGTTACACATATCTTAAGCAGAGGGTTACGTCCTTTCACTCCTTCAGGTGTGTGAGGGCTGGGTGGAGCAGTGGACTAAAGGTACAGGCTGCATTACACTGGGGGAAGCCAACGAGGGCACAGTCCCAGGTACCCTCACTGCCTGGCAAGATTCAGAGAACAGTGACAATTCAGGAGGCACTTTTACAAGTTAATTTTAAGTTGTGAGGGGCTTTTAAACACTAATTTTGTACAACTTTTATGCTTTTTATTATAAAAGGCATGAAAGGATTTGGTTTTATCATGATAGGTGTTTTTAGCATTTTTTCCTTTCTTACTTTTTTATCAGAAACTAAATCTGGTCTTTAGTGACTTGCCTGTGCAAGCTGGACGGTAACTGAGAAGAGGACAATGTTCTAAGACAAATACATTATCATAATAATCTCATAAATAAATAGTTAATAAAGGACAGACAAACAAAACCTGAATTTCTCTTACAGAATTCATACTTCATAGAATTGTGAACCAGAGAGATGCTTTGCAGGTTATCATCATATTATGCAAAAGAAAAAAAACCTTAAAAATAAATTAAGGACTAACTAAAAATATAACTATATAAATATTAATAAATACAGGAAAATATAACTGCATTTCAACTGTCATTAGCAGAAAAAGATTATGAGAAAATATTGTTCCTGTAGGAACCTGTAATAAACAATTTCACTACCAAACCAGCCAGGTATTTTCTGCTTAAATGTTTTATGTATTCATGTGTATAAATGCATGTATCTAAATAAAAATATTTTGTCCTCTTTTCATTAGAATCAATTTTAGTTATTCTTTTTCAATTAGATTTTTCTCTCTTCAACAGCATCTCGATCAAGGTTGGGATAACTAGGTACACTGATATTAACAGAATATATGCTTTGAGTATAGAGCCTTAGACACGAATATTTTCTCTTAGAAACCTTTTAATTTCTCTCTTGCATCATGCTGTGTTGGAAACAAAGTAGATTGATTTCTTGTTATACCCAGGAGAATACAAGGCATTGACAGCTGAGGAGAGGGACAGAGCAGCTTTGGAGACATTAAAATAACAGAAACAAGAGCTTAAGAACAGCATCTATACAGACTGCTTCACATCCTGTATTATGAAACCTACTCACGTCTAGAGGATACCACTTTGTTTTCAAAGACCAAATGAAGTGCACAGTCAGATTTATTATATGCTTCAAAAAAAAAAAAAAAAAAAAAAAAAGAGATATGGTCTCTGAATAAGGAATCCATGCTCAAATGCACAGCAAAACAAATGTACAGTTTTCTTATTTCACATTCTTTATACCGAGTATCACAGAGGTGCACAAGCCTTTCTACGCAGGTTAATTCATAGATGTTAATACCAGAAACCTATAAAAGCTCAAGCCCTTAGAACAGAGGCTTTAAAAGCAAGCAGAATTAAGAGTGGCTGTTCACCACAGGGTAGCGGAGGAAAAAAAATAGTTAAGGATGGATAAACTATGGTGACAGTGTCTGTTTATTCTTTATCTTAAGATTAACCAAGTAGGGCATGAGCAATGTATTATAAAGAAATAAAGTATGTGATAGACAAATAAGTCTTAAAATGGGAAGATTAACTCTTATCTCCCCTAATATTTAATATAAGCTTTTGACAATCAATGATCTTCCGTAGAGATACCCAACTCTTGGGTTTTAAAACACAATGAATTAAATACAATTTAGAAACATCTGGGTTCTGTGTTAAAAAACCCCAGAAAGTAAGTAGAAAAGCATCATGACCTAAAGAGGCTAAAGGAAAGACAGCTTGAGGGGAGTACTGTTAAAACTGAACATATTATTATATTTTCACTTAGTAGAAATCTAAGTTCATCCTGAAGGCTGCCATTAAAACATAGCCTAAAAGTGGAAAAGTCAACCTATTATTCTCTATTCGCTTCAGCTGTTTGAAAAGGATGGGATATCTTTATCATTAAAATGTATTAACTTTTCACTTTATTCATTGCTTATATTAAATATGTAGCTGAACAAAAATAGTGATAAGATATAAGGATGTTTAACACCTCCTGAAACAGTCTTGTGAATAACTACGTGCAGTGTAAGGCTAAAATCTCTGAATTTAAGAATGTCTTTGTTTTGCCACTTAAATGAAATGAATACAACATCCATATGATTATGACATGAGATTTCATTAAAAAGTAGTACTTTTCTCTCCTATATGTATTAGAAGGAAATCTACTTCCTGTCACATATATTATCCCTTCAGAACTTGATATAGGGCTAATAAATGAAGGATCTTTATTTTATTGAAAGAAAAAAAAAAATCCTCTGTAAAATGAGGATTATTAAATGCAGTACCTGGTAAAGTTAGATGAATTGTCATGATCAGAGTTGCTGTATAAAATCTCAACACACTTTAAATTTTACAGAGCACTGGTTCCCAAACTTGTGTTCCAACAAACCGCTGTCAGCACAGACTATTTATTGAAGGCCACTATGCACACTTCACACTGACATGTTAATTGGAAGCAGATCCTCTTCAGGCTGCTCCTGGTAGCATCACAAGAAGCACGGGCACTATGTGCATCCCACTTTCTGTTCTGTAGTATACCCACTATCAGTGTCAGGCAAATCTTAAACAATTTGGAAATTTATTTTTTCTAATCAACTGGAAGAATCATTAACAGTGAAAATTCTGGATGCTTCCTGGGAAGTCCTGCTTGCATTTGACTCCCCAGTATTCCCTGAAATGGACATAGATACACATATACACAAACCCCATAAATATACAGGCAGAAAAGCAAAAGCAGACACAAACCACATACTGCTGAACTCCATTAAGAAGATATGCAACTCCCCTTTGGTTTAAAAATTCAGATCAATGTGAAATTTCTTTTAACAACTTTTTAGATGCATGTTACTTCAGATACAAATGCTATGAAACTTCTAAACTTTCCTTCCATTAATGATATATTTACATGCATTTAGAAAATCTATTCAAAGGCTAGCTGTGCTAGATCTACAGTCTGCCTAACTGTCATGATTTACTCTTGAAATGCAAAAATAAATATAACTCTATTGGAAAGGATCCTTTTCATGCATTCATTTGATGCCATAGCCCACATAAATAACAATAGGTCCAGTAACTCTAAGAGAACCCACCAGACAAACTGCTAATTCATACCTTTCAACCCCAGGTCCTGCCTTTGAAAACCCAGGATAAGAATCATTGCAGTGTGCCCTTAAAAACCAATTGTGGAGTTGCTGTACGAGTATAATCTCGCATAACTAAATGCAACTGAACACACTGGCAGCACCACAACTTTTTCAGAGGAAAATTATTATTCAGGTATTTCTTTTGGTTGCTTTCTTCACACAACAATTATTTCTGCAGGCTTCTTTGCATTGAAGTTTAACCAATTAGCTCTTCTCCAAATCTCATTGTAATTCAGGGAACTGTTAACCTATTAGCCAGGTTGCTTAACACAAAGACAGAGATGAGAACATTCTACTGGGGATGTTGTAACGCTTCTCTCTTGTTAAGCATACTCTCTCTTAAGCTAAGCATACAGAATGGGAGGGGTGGTAGAGGTGGGTTAATGGTATCCATACTGTAAGTTCTGAGAACAGGTGGGTAACTGTTCTGTAGAACTCAGTATGATTTCACAGAAAAAAAGAGGAAAGCCTCTTCAGAACAATTTTCCTTGCCCTTTCAAAAGAACAAAGTGCTACAGGCAGGCAACAGCACTAAGGCAGTGCAAGGTGGCATAGCATGTGTACAGCTCAGTACCTATGGGAACTGACCACTGCGCTGCGGGCAGTACAGCACCTCCATCACCTACAGACAGAGACGAAAGAAATGGGAAGACTCCAGTTCTTGCCATCTACTCACAAAATCATAATATTACTCCCATGTGTGCCGCTTCCCAGAGACAACCACCACATCAATCCTCTGCTGGCACCCAGTGAGGGAAAGCCCCATGGGATTCTACAATCATCCATGCAAAGCAGTGCACACAGGGGGCCGTCACAGTTTCCCTCCGCTGACGATCACGTATTTCATCTGTGCTTTTACTCTATCACAAGTCTTAATGTAAAGTCTTCAACATAGTCCTCAGATTCTCGCAACCATACTCCATCTGCTTTACAAGATTCAATAGCCTTTTGTGACCTTACTTCCCTATTACCCTACATTTACCAGAAAGCCAAGAAAATGAGTTGAAATACAACTTCCCAAGTGATAAAAATGAGGTAGGCGATTAGAGAACTCATTCTGTGCCACTGTAATTACTATTGGAGCTGGGTGAACACAATGAAAAAGAAAATGGGCTGTTGAGGGACATCATATATAATGTAACAACTTAAACATCTGTCCAAAGTGCAGAAGATCCTGAGAGTTTACTACTGTAGGAAAGTACGTGGTCTGAAGGCATCCACGCTGGCTCTACCACTTGGGAAGCAATATATTCATGTGTCTTAATTTCCACTGCTGAAAAACTATCAGCATTTATGGTTTTGGCTGGGATAGAGTTAATTTTCTTCACAGCAGCTGGTGTGGGGCTGTGGTTTGGATTTGTGCTGAGAACAGTGCTGGTAACACTGGGATGTTTCCATTACTGCT
>JANIJG010010583.1:20980-35816 GCA_024611175.1 Megaceryle torquata | reverse complement strand
GTAACTGCTATGTGTGATGGAGCCCTGCTGTCCCTGGGATGGCTGAACTCCTGCCTGCTGATGGGAAGAGGTGAATGAATGCCTTGTTCTCTTTGCTTGTGTGAGCAGCTTTTGCTTTACCTATTAAACTGTCTTTATCTCAATTCATGAGTTTTCTCACTTGTACTCTTCCAGTTCTTTCTCCCATCCCACTGGGAGGGAGCTGGGGCTTAGTTATCACTTGGGGTTAAACCACAACAACTTACAAATCTCACAGAGGTTCCTGAGAATTTAGTGGTAAGTGATATTATTAAACAACAGTAGTACAGACACCAGATACATCATTCTGTGAAAATTAATATTTACTTAAGCACTGCATGGTACACACAGATCAATAAGTAAAGATGTGGCATATTACTATAATATTTCCTCATTATATGCCAGAAATCATCTCCCCTCCACAGTCAAAGTAACCCATATTTCCCAAGGATAACCGTAATTCTGAATTATGAAATGATGACTTAGTCAGTGCACCTGCCCTTTAAGCATAAATACTCTTTTTATGAAGAATGTGCCTCTTCCGTAATGTCAAAGAAATTGTAAATGTAGAAGAGTGTGAAGATCAACAGTCAGCAAACAGTCAAAAAGTTTTCTGGTGATGAATAACCACCTCTGAAGTGGTCAACTTCAGCATTGTTATTTCTGGAATTTCAAGCATGAACTCTGCAAGCAGCCAGACTACACATTTCTATTCAGTGGCAATAAAAGTCAGCTAATTTGGTACCAAGTACAACAGGATATTATTGTTTATGTATGGTCTTTATCTCATAGTTAAGGGGAAATCTGCCAAATTCCACAAGTTATTTCCTTATTAAAGGGAATTTTAGAAAGAGGGAGGCACAGTGTTAGTATGCAGTTCTCTGATTTTTTTTCCACTGATATGAAAATGTCATCCTTGGAAAATACACTTCAGTACTGAATGTGTAATAGCCTTTTGCATTTGATCTTAATTTGATGACAAAACATTAAATGGATGTCCTATTACACTGAATGCAGTTTCGACAATGGGTTCAGTCATCCATTGTAGTAAGAAAAGGCCCTTTTATTAAAATGGCTTAAATTTTTCAAAGAATCATCTCAAAAGGTGATTAAATTATGTGTTACCTTAAAAATTAATCCCGTCACATTCATTTCAAGTTTTTTTCCTTACAAAGAAATCCAAAGACATCTGCACATTGCAACACTATTGGATGCCCCCTGCAAAACTGCAGTGCACAAAGTTTTTTCACAGGCAACACAGAGCTATGCACAAATTACGATGTCCTCTTAATCCCTAAAGCAGAGCAGAGCAAAATGCATCTTCAAAATGTTCCAGAGCTGTTACTTCTTTTTAAAAATACCAACAACTTGTACTCCAGTGCTATGAGCTTAAACTTGTATCATTGCATCGCTCGCGGCAGTGATCTCTGAACAAACACCTTTCTGTCCTGCAAATACAGGTGAGGACATTTCCCCCTTCCCCCCGAAACCAATGCTCCCCTGGCTTCAAAAACATGGTTTTGGTTCTAACTGTAGTTACACAAGAACCTGTGAACCAGGCTAATGACACCTGACTGTTTTAAAAGGGCCTGGCTGAGAGCTCAGCATTTGTTTGCTAAATAAACATCTAAAGCTGTTACCTACTGCAAGTGCTTTCATGTGGCATCCAAGAGAAACTTTCTTGTTGTAACAGTAACATTTCAAGTAATACCATAATGCATTGTACATTAACTCAGTCATAGTACTTGACTGTCATAGCTACAGTGACACTAATTTCTGAAACACTTAGCATGGAATATAGAAACCTCTATAAATCTGATAGAAAAATACAGGAAGAATTCAATCATAGAAATGTCTGGATTGGAAGGGACCTCTAGAGGTCATCCAGTCCAACCCCCCTGCTGAGAGCAGGGACAGCCTCAACTAGAGCAGGTTGCTCAGAGCCTCATCAAGCCCCACCTTGAATGGCTCCAGGGATGGGGCCTCAACCACCTCCCTGGGAAGTATTCGATGTCTGAACAAAATTTCCTAATAGTTGTTTCAATTTCCTACCATACAGTCTAATCTAGAAAATGATTCTTACCAATAACAAATCTCTTTCATCCCTTATTATAGCACATAACTATCTCTAAAAATTAAGTTGGATTACAAAATAGCAAAATAATGAAGTGATATCAGTAAGAAAAATGTATGTTAAAAATTATATGAAAAAAAAAAAGTGTTGATTATATCCACATCCATTGTTTTTTTAACTGAATTAGTCCCAGTATGAATGTCTGAACAGCAATGCTATAGAGCAGTAGGCATCACAGTAATTCTTCTTTTGAATACTTCAAGCTAGACTTATACTTTTGCAGACTACCATAGCTCAAAAGAATGAAATACAGTCATCAAAATGGCTTTGATTATTAAGTCTAATTTGAAAGAAATGATCTGTCACTGCTTTTCAAATTAATATGTCAATAACTTGTGCTATTTGTAATATATATTCCTATATTAATTCAGGAAAAAGATTCCTAGAAATGTCCAGGTGTTTACCAGCATTTCAGCTGGTGAACTCCTTTCCTATGCTGTAGCCACCCCGTGACACAGCACACGTGGGAATTCAAAATGCTTTTATTTATTGCTATCTTTAATTTGTATTTTTAATTTTGCCAGGCAAGGCACTTTTTCACCAACACAGGAAATTACTTGATCACTAAGACTAATATATGACCTGGTAATAAATACACCAATATGAGGAATAAAATATCATGGGTCTGCCTCACCCTTCATTCAAGAAAAACAGAAACTTATGTAATGAGGAGGCATTATTAATGTGTTCATAATTTGTAATTACAGCCCTTGAAGTCAGGTGAGATTTGGATTGCATTCTAGCCAAAGCAAAATTCGAAGGTACAGTGTCCTGCATCTGTTAGAATTAGATCTATAGCTCACCTCTTTCACAAAACACTGACATTCCTTATACCTGCTCTACAGGCTGTATTTACATGTCAGTCATTTCCCAGATAGATGGCACCTTTAAGATTAAAATAGTTGCTTGTTGCAGTATGCAAAGAAAAGGAAATTTTCTTATCTGCATGTACAGTACTTTGGGGCTGTCCTGTGAGAGGTGTCTCTCAGCTAAATATCAACAGTTCCCTCTTCTCCCCTCCCCCCTAAAAAAAAAAAAAAAAGAAAAAAAAGATTGCAAACCTGCAGACCTTGTGTGTGATTTTCATTATGCTTAGGGGAATGGATGAAAAATTACAAGCACTGCCAAATGTGTAACTAGAAAAACTGCCTTATAGTGGGTGGGGGAGTTTAGATCTTGGCTGCTGCTGTGTAATCAAAAGCTTTTACAAAAGCTAAAATAAATTAAGTCTTGTTACAGAGGCTTGCTGATTCTGGGCGTTATTTTCCTGCAGACATTTTAAGATGTTCAGCTTTGCAGAGAGCATTCATGGGCATAGCTGTCCAGAGCAAGCCCACTGTGTGTCCCTGAACAGGAATAATTCACAATAACACAAGATTTTTGAAACAATGCAGAACCCATGCTTTTGAAAGCACAAACTGAGGTTAAAGAATGAAACTGGCTATTTCTGGATTCTGTTTGCTAATTTCTTTAAAGTGAAATCCTGTTAAACAAAGTAACCAGTAGGGTTTAGAAAGAACATCCATGGCTGATGTGGATATTCAGTGCCTCTTCCTGATATTTGTAATGGCAAGCCATAGACATTGAACTGACTCTTAATATAAATTAAATCATTTATAATTTGTCAACTGCATTTTGCTTATGATATTGATGACATCCAAAGGAAAAAAAGTTAAAAAATCTCTAGAAAGAAAACTGGGATTAAATGATGTTTTCTGTGACGTGGTTCAGAACATGTGAGTGAAAATATACCAAGAGGCAACTGGGATACTTTATATACCATTACTGGTTTCATTGTGGCAATAAGGACAGAAAGTTGATCTTGTATCTAAACTCCTGTCTCTCAAATATTCTTCCTCACTTTTGAGAATCTACAGCTCCATGATGGTGTCCTCCCTATTAGGCAACAGGCAATATTCTAATGCAGAGCTACTTCTTTAGACATACTGGCACCTGCCTAGACCAGACAAAGCCTCCAACACTACTACTAATAGCTTTAGCATATGCTTATGGCAAGAGTAAGATTTCATGATAAATGGGACTTTGAAATCTTCTGTTTTCAACCCATAGTTGAACAGAACTACAGAAGAGAGAAGTCATCTGCACCTGGGCAACTGGACAGAATTTGGACAGACCACCTGTGTACATGACCTGTGAAGAATTGGAAAGCATCAGGAAGATTCAAGCTTCTCTTTTCTGCTTTGGGAATAAAGCCAAACAGCAAATACAAATAGCTTGAGCGTAATCAAGAAGTGCTTTGTAAAAAAGCAGAAAACGAATCCTTTCCTGAATAATAGATTATAATTTTGTATTTATAAATAATATATTTAATTTTCAGGTGTTTTGTGAATTTCATATTAAGTCACATACCAACATGCATTCAAATCAAGTTTAAAAAGACATCTTATTTTTCAATATGATGTGAAATGCATAACAACTCCCAAGGAGAATTCCACAATATAAGTGGAACACCCACGTAACTTCTTTTTTTCCATGTAAACAGAGACCTATGATTAAAGTCTGAGCTCCCATGGTTTTGATGCATACAAGTATGCATTACACACACTGTCTCAGCAGGCAGTCATTATGCAGTCACAGCAAAGAAAAAGTAAATGCCTCACTGAACAAGAAGGAAGGTGATTTTTCACTAATTCTGTCAAAAGGCAACGACTTAGAGAAAAGACGAATAATTGCATACTCCTTTTTACCCATGATTTGGGATAAAATCATTTACTGATAATAAATAGCTAAAACAAAACTTCAGCAAAAAGTTGCTTCTGGAAGCTATAAGCCTTAAGAATTCATTACCATTCAGAGAGTAACTACACAAGTATATAAGATTAACTAGGTAATATAAAACCTGAGTAAATTATTAATTCAAGTTAAGACAGAAATAACAACCTGCCCTTTAATATTTTTGGGGTAAATGATATATGTTCAATTATTCCAGACGCACAGTTGCTGAGAGCTAGGATTAATCCAGGAGACACGGTCTAGTTCTTTATAGTATATTTGTTCTATGGAGGATGTGAATTAACCCATTGGTTTCAGATACCAAAATAATATAGATTATGTCAATATACATACTTCAAAGAAGGGTACTTTTACTTTATGTCTTCCATTCTTTCTCCAAAACCTACTGCACACATTATCTTTAGGACATTGTCCCAGTCACACAGAATAATAGAGTCTATATGCATCATCTATACTGCTACATTCAACTGCAAAGTAATTGCATTTGCCTCATTCACCTTATTACAGGAGAGGTGTGGAAAACTCTACTCCGTATGTCAACAGCTACTAAAATATCCAAGGTAAACACAGCTCTTGTGCAGTCATGGGTATCCCAAAAGCTTCTACTTGCATTATCCCATCATCTGAACATCAGCTTGAGAGAGACAGAAATAAATGTGGCTGGATTCCACTGCATCTAAATTCATTTGATTCTCCTGCTACACAGAACTCTGACCCACAGGTACTCTGCTGCCTACAGTGTGGTGCAGAGAGCTAGATCTGAATGAGAAACAGTTGTTTCAGTCTCACGACAATTAAGACTTCATTTGTTTTCCCACTTTACACTGTAATGATTTCCATCCTTCCTCCAAAAGCACAGATTTGAATAACTTCCTTGCAGAATATCTAGCAGGAGATTAGATAGATTAGCAATAGATTAGGACTTTTGCCTGATGTGAGAAAAAAACGTCAAGACCCTAATTCAAACTCCGTATCAGTCATTTAAAAACCCACATAATAACCATAATACCTAAATAAATTAAATAAATACATTTCAAAATGTGCTGCCAGAGCAGACAAAATAGAACAGCCACAGCACCCCCTCAAGTCACATCACAGGAGTGAACCTGGAGTTTCTGCACTACTCCTATGCAGCTAACTCTTCTTGGGCATGTTTTCCAGTCCTGTAAATAAACAGCTATTGACCAGTTTCTACTGAAGCTTTTCAGAAAACTTGACTCCCCTTTTTAATGCCATTCAGTCCATCACTTTAATTTAGTAGATTTCCTACCCCAATTATATTTTGAGGTCCATTTTCAAAGAGTTGTACCTCTCTCTTTTAAACCAGAAATCTTAACAATAATCCCTCTTACGAGCCTACAGTGAGTTCTGGTTTGAAGAAATCTGGCCAGTCAGATATCTAGTTAGATTGCTGATTAACACAAGTAGAATTATTTAGCAGTTTGGGGGGCTTGCATCATTTGAAAGCAGCACAGTTAGTAAGAATATAAAAAAAAGACATTCTTTTGCAAGGATTTGAGACAAAAAGAAAACCAACATTTCACATTTTCAGGGGAGTCCCTTAAAAAAGAGATTAGAGTGACTTACTTACTATAGTAAGGACTGTATATCACACTTTCCTATCCATGGTGAACCCCCATTGATAGAAATTAATGTTGTTTATCTATATTTGAGAGAATTTATTTTTAAGAATGCAAATACAGATTCCATATCTAAATTAATGAAGCATGTAATGTATGTCAAGGATGAATCATACAGATTTTATTTTTTTTACTAGTTTTAATGCTATCTGTAGCAGTTTTCACACATTCTTAAATTAGTCTGTAGGCATTCTGAAGGTTAAGGAACAATGAACTCTGAGAACATGATCGTGAAGTTCAATGTGAAAAACAAGACAAATCATATGCTTTAAGGGTGGCATTTCAATTTTGCCAGAGGCAAGGCAAAAAGCATGAAAACAGCTGTGTTACATGGAAACTTGTTATGTTAAAAGTAAAGGTAAGAACAAAGTAGCCGAGACTGAAAATTACACATCTATCACAGTTGTTTTCCAAAACGTCTCTCCTACTCCAGCTTTACAATAAAGGGAGCAGTGACTGTGCAAACTGAAGAAGCATTTAGCATTAAGAACTGTAAACTTTAGAGGCGTGTTCTCAAGGTATATATCTGGAAGAGAACGTGCTGTCCAGAACACCAGGAATGACTACTATACACTGATTATTCCATAAATTCTTCCACTTCCATCTTAACACTAATAGAGGCTCATGGCTGGGACTAAGACAAATATTCCCTAAAACAGCAGCTGGAATTGCACTATTGTGTTACTGAGTCAAATTCTGTTATAAAACTCAAACTGTTAAGTTTTAGAGTGGTATATGGCCTGGCTTCAGTCCGTCCATGTGAAAGAGGCCCTATATTCAGTGTACTGCCAGTCTGTTACCATAGACGCCAAAACTTATGCAAAGTATATACTCTAAACATGGGCAGCAAGTCAAGCATTTAAGTAACTTCACCATCAGTTTTAGGACAGCATTTTTTATGGATGTAGCTGTTTAGAAAATACCTAGAATATCTCTTTCCCCTCTAGCTTTTTCTTCCTCGCAGTGGTTGAAATTTTACCACTTTGTTGCTAGCGGTATTTGCGTAGCCACTGTTGAACGTACGGTCTAAGGCCAATAAACCAACAACCCACTCATCAGAACTTCAGGCTTTTTGCTGACACTGGTTGATAGCTTTGATTTTACGTTGAATAGCAAACACAAGTCATCTTCTTGTTAACAGCTTAATTGCAAAATTATTTCTGGCTACTACTGATACCTCTTGCTAAACATGTTCCTTTCCACACCTTTACCTTTTCTAGTGCAGCAATAACTGTGCTACAACTGTGGAACATCTTGACTTGGAAAAAATCCTTGGTGGTCATTTAGTCTGAAAACCCTGCTCCAAACAGGGCTAGGCTGGATTGCTCATGGCCTGTACAGGCAAGCTTTGAATAACTCAAAGAGCAGAGAATCCACAGCTTCTCCTGACAACCTGTTCCAGTGCAAGAGTTCCCTGTTGTGAAGTCTGGGGTTTTTTTTACACCAAGTTTAATAAGAATCATCCTTGTTGCAAGGTGTGATGTTTAGTTCTTCTTTGTTCTTATCCTTAACAACCAGAACCATTTTCCACCTTCTTTGATTCTTCCGTGTGTTAGAGGTCAATGAAAAGTTCATGATTTACAGCCCCTAATGAATAAAACTCCATCCACCCTCCTAAAATCATGTACTTGCATCTAGTGCAAGAATACTGCTATAAAACACAGATG
Organism: Megaceryle torquata; assembly: GCA_024611175.1. Classification (NCBI taxonomy): domain Eukaryota; kingdom Metazoa; phylum Chordata; class Aves; order Coraciiformes; family Cerylidae; genus Megaceryle; species Megaceryle torquata. Next base: position 27,603 of record JANIJG010010583.1, on the reverse strand, counting down.
AAAACTCCATATGTTTAAATTTGTATTAGATTAAAACATCAGATCAACTGTTGAAATGCACTGAATGTTAAAACTGCAGTGTTTTTTTCATCACATGCTTGCAGAAGTTTTGCCATAACCTATCAAATTACTACAGCTTGCTCATAGTCTTAAGCACTTGAGTAGCTCTACTGATCTTCAAAAGGATTATTCATATACTTAAGTACTTTATTAAATATTTTGATGGATCACAGTTGTGGTCTAGGTCACAGTTTCTGTATAAACTTGGGCTATGTCTACATAACATCAGAAGTTATTTTTTTCAGACTGTACAGCATCTAGAGTTGAATGTTAGTGTGTACTTGTATAAACGCAAGGAATATTCTTCAAGATAGGAATTTGTTCTAGTAGTTCTTCAGCATTATGGATATGTAATTATATATATTTTTTAATGACATTGCAACTGTAGTAGCTTGATTATGGTATTTATACAGATAGATATGAAAAGAAATGTAATATAAATAAATAAATGCATTGGACTACATACTGCAGAGCTTCCTTATTTAGATTATTTGCAAGAATAAATCAAGGAAGACTTGGCTCATTATTTGCAACATATCCAGTACCTACTGTAGACAGAGACCAGAAATACTGAATATTCTAAAGCAAATCTGCTCTAGCTCTGTAGTGAAATTTAAAATATCTAAGCAGCTAAGCATTGTCAAATGGAGAGAACAAAATCAACTGCTTGTTGCAAGGTGATTAAATTTACATAAATACTGTAGCTTAAATTAAATGCTAAGGAGGAGGGGGGGGAAATCCTGTAAAATAGAGAATCCCCTTTCTCTGACTTAGGGCATTCTGATGTCAGTTTTATACTTCATGCTTACAGATTCATTAATAGTAGTAGCAAAACCTGGGATTTTTTCCATCACCTAAAATATTGAATAGCTGTAAATCAAATATATTTGAATTCTGACTGTCCACCTGAAGTATAATTTTTAAAATTAAATTTAGGAAAAAAATTTAAATAGAAACAGTAGCTTTAGAAGTGTTTTTGGGGGGTTTTTGTTTGTTTGTTTTTTGTTTGGTTTTTTTTTTGTTGTTGTTGTTGTTTTTTTTGTTTGTTTTTTAATGTGGTTTGCTCAAATAACATTGTCAACATTAACAACAGACAAAATTCCTAGAATGGAAAGTTTTCTCCCAAGGTCCACATATTCTTCCTTAAAATGATGTAGGCTTACTTATGAAATGTGTTTCTCAAAGAATTTCAGTTTATTAATTGGAGGAAAGCTCTAAAATTCTGAATTTAAGCGAGTAAATAGAAGGGAGTAGAACACAATGTAAGAAAAATACACCAATAATACATGGAATATATATTACTATGAAATCAAGGCAAGAGCAGTTTCTGTCTCACAGTGCTAAACATATTGTTGTTTAATCAAGTGTGAAGTTTACGTGCAATAGGTTTGTCCTATTTCATGAAACAGTTTGCAAGTATTCACCTTGGAAATACAAGGCAATGCAGTTTCAAGTAAAAATATGCAGTTATTTTTGAGTACCACAACTGAAATCATTATCAAAACAAAGAATCTGAAAATCTTGTTTTCATTAAACACAACAAAAACTTCTGAAATATTTCACTTAAGTGGGAGAAAGATGCTCAGAAGAATTTAAGCGCCTTAAAAAGTAATAATAAAAATTATTCTTACCACTTTGAAGTGAAACTGGAAGAGAAGAGAATGCAGCATCAGCATATTATCCACAGAGTCTAGGTTGCTTTATTCACTGTCAAGGTACAAATTTCACTGGCATATCTGGAGAAGAATGCTTTATTATTTGTATTTTTACAAATAAGTAGCCCAAGTACCATCAAGTGCCTTGCATAGATTCCCACCAAAATATGCTCCCTGTTAATGTTCTGCAGGTTTTGCAAGGTAACATCCCATCCATCCATCTTCCGCAAGACATCCTACCGGTCAGCTTCCGACATTTGAAATTTACTGCTAGTCATTTACAGAGATCAAAGGTAGCTGCCCCACACCAACAGCGCTGCATTTTCACATTACGGAAAATCTCTTCCCAGAAGTTGTGTCTGGTATATAAATGATACACTAAAAGTGCCCTATTAGTCCGTTAGAAGCACTTGCCTGCTTGGAATCCAGCAGCTACTTGAGGTTATTTATTAAGACAACACTAAATAGATTCTCTTTCTCTTTCCATTGAAACACAAACTTCTAATTTTGAATTTGAATGCTAAAACTTACCGACTCATGATCTGCAAATCACAATGAAAGCGGTGCTTTAAAATATTTTATTAAAGTACCCTCGACAAGATAGCCTATTCAGATTTTTAACCTAAAACTTTCTTTTTATGATTCCAAAGGATGTGAAACAAACTCTTCCTCATTCTTTGATGCTGCCACATATGGGTATAAAGAAAACACCAGCAAGATACTGTAATTAAATAAATATAAGCAAGTAAATCTCAACACTGACTTGTAGAAAACTGACAGTATTTTCCTTGTTGCTGCAGATACAGCTTCTGGCAAGGCCACAATTCATCACCTGAAGACCTCTCCAACAGAAATCTCAGCTGATAAATCTATTAAAACATTGTGCCCTGTTTTCATGCAGTATAAGGATAATAAGAGCAGTACCAGTCACTTTTTCCTTTTTTTTTTTTTCCCTTACAGACACAAACAGCATGGGAAGCACCAGAGTTAGACCACATGTTGGTTCCACAACTGCCACCAATAAATACTCGCTTCTAAATCCCCTGATATTAACTTGCTGGTATGAGCAGCTCCAGATCTTCAGCTGGGGGCCATGTGTGCAGGATGTGTTAATACTAAATAAAACCCCTGTAGTCTGTTGAACCAGCAAGTTTTGATTACTATTACAGCTGGATTTTTATGTGCTAATTAGTTTCACAAATTCAACATTTGCACATTTCAACAGATTCCTACATAGAGCAAATAACAAAAGTCACAGAAAGAACAATCACTTTTGTTGGCTTTTTACTGCTGGACTCCTCATTATCTCTTTTTCTTGTTTTCAGAGCAGTCTATTGTCTTTGAACAGATTGGTTTTAATAGTTTGATATATAATTTTAACAATTTGATAAACTTTAATAATTTGACAAAGCATTTCATGTTACAAATGCTACACACAACTATATTGGTAGATGGCTACATGCATCTCTGCTTAATGAGTTGTATATACAACAGGCCAAAACACCGGTGGCTTCCCAAGGGTGGATCACTGGAGACAGTCAGCTCAGGCAGACCCACTGTGCCTGACTGGGGATCTCATCTAGGTATGGTACCCTCACATCTCAGTTCCAAAGATGGGACTTTTTAAGGCAGAAGGCAGAAGTACAAAACCCTACAGCTTTGCTTGCTTGGAAACACACCTAACTAGAAAATCATGCTTCAAAACAAAATAAAACCCACCAAAACTTATGTGACTAAGGCAATGCACTAGGAGTAAGTACCATGAGACCTCATTTGCCATAGCCCTGTGCATTCATACTGCCTTTGGGATAAGAGGCAGGTACAGGTCAGCATCACTGCTGGGATAAAGTCACTTGTCTCCTAGTCCCCCTTTTATATCTGTATATTAGGCTAGGACATCTCAGACAAATAGGAGTGTTCAAAATATGTCAATTAATGCTTATGTGACAGTTTCATAATTAGGTGTTGGAGCATACCTAAGGACTGTGAAAGACATTGTTATCAATTTTTAGTTAGATCTAATTTCTTTTACCTTCTTTCTTGTGGTTAGTCACTAGGTTCTAGCCCCAAAACTGTTCTGCTGAGCATTGCTATCTACTACTTTTGCTCTGTGCTTTAAATTAATCCACTTCAGCTCAGGTCTAGACTGCCACCATCAGCATTGCTCCATATCCCATTAGGCAGCTACGGCAATGATTTATTATTTAATGACAACAATGTGGCAGAAGTGCTGGCGTTATGTTTCTTAATATCTATTGCAAGTTCAATAAAACAATCTGCTGAAGGTCTTTTTGTTTCTCTGATGTACAAAGACATTTTCTACAGATAATAGGGCAGATCACACAGTAGTAAGTATGAATCTCAGTAGGAAACTTGTATGCTTTATTTCAGATCTGTCAACATTTTTCATGTATCTCCAAAGAAACTATTCATTGCACTTTCCTCCCAACAAATCCTCCAATTAAGTACATTTAATACAGAAAACACATTCTAAAAGATTCAGAATGGAAAAAATGCAAGTATTAATAAAGTCAGAAAAATGTGTAGCAAGATGTATGAAAAACTTAACATCTTCTTTCACTTCACATAAAATAGCGTGCTAAGATTAAGGACGTAATTGCAATGGAGATACATAAACATTTGCATATGAGTTTGCATTCTGTATGCAGCTCATATACCTGTAAACGGGTCCGGGAGCCCTCTACACTCAGTCCATAGATTCATAGTTTACAGCAGCATAAAACATATTAATCAGATACTACAGCCATCATACTCCAATCTAGAAGCTACAGCACTAGCCATAAGGAAACACATTTCTGTCATCCAGGCAGTAACTGTAAAAGATGAAATTATCATTCAGCAGTCAGGAAATTCATGATTACAGAATTTAGTACTTCGCAGGAGTAAGACCTCCACTGCCGATCTCATTGCCAGAAGGATTAAAGCTGACTGTCAGCTTTACCACATTCAGACCAAAATGCAAGAAATACAAGAAAACCAGTGAAAATAAAAAACTTCAGTTCCAAATTCTACCCTTTCAAGGTCCAGAGATCATTTTCATACATCCCAGTAAAACCATATGAAAAAAACTCACAACAATCCCAGGAATGAGAATTTTTCTTTGAATATTCATCAGGTGTTATCACAGCAAGCATCTATGCTTTCTTTTTAAAGGAACATCTTTTTACTTACACATACATCTTTGAAACGAAAGGAAGTTTTGAGATAGAAGTGACTTACAATATAGTGCTGCTACTGTGTTTTGTGACTTGCAGAGTCACTAGTTTTCTGTACCTCAGTTTTGCCATCTGTAAAATGAAACCAATAAAAGACATTCTGCTCAGATAGCAGAAGTGTTATTTTGCAAATAACCTGGAATTTAGAAGTGTTAAATTCAGAATTCACAGCTCTTGTCCTCTTGGACAAAGACTGCAATCTAAATAACAGAGTACTAGAATATTCCAAATTTTAGCAATGACTGGTCAACCCACACGTATGATAGTTACTGAGTGAGTTTTGTTTAGAAAATATGAGTAAAAATCCTCCAAGTATGGGAACATCATTAAAGACTACCAACAGTTTATTGGTGAATCAGGCACAATCCATATGCAGCTATATCAGCTGTTTTAATTTGCTAGACAAATCCTCAGGATTTATAATAAATTAAACATAGTATTTCTATATTCTTTGGCTATTTTAACATAAGAATTCTCAAAGCATCTTAGTAACACATTTCTCATTGATTATCTATTCTGACTGCCCTGTCCATTTGCTCACGCATCTTTCAGCAGAGGTAGACACTGCTCTGTGTTTAGACTTCACAAATAAAAGTGTACTCTGACAGCTGAACCTTGGTGGAACTGGGAGATTCTCCCTCTCACACAAGCAAGGTGCTGTTGACCCCCAGAATCTTGCTTATGTACAAAGCAGGAGCTGCCAGCAATGAGTGAGATCAGACCTCAGTGGGAGTTGGCAGCAACTGCTTCTCACAGATGCCTCTTCTTAAGATGCTGCAGCTCCTGGCTATAAACTCTTGGCCTTCTGCCGTCTCTGCTCTGTGCCACTCACAAGGCGCCTGCTTACAAATCATCTTTCATACCTGTGTGGTAGGTTGGTAATCCCTGCTTTACTGCTTTGCAGTGTAAATTATGTTTTAAACTTAATTTCCTTGTGACAAAGCAAATATGATTAAGAGTCTAAAGATCTCTGGTGCGCTCACTTTTTTACTCTAGGATTTAGCAACCCAGATTGATCAAACCATCACTGCTCCCTCTCCTGTAACCTTCCCTCCTTTTTCCATGGAAAAAAATTTAATTTAGTGAAAAAACACACAAAAGAAAACACTTCATTCTCATCTTATTCCTAATCTGTCCCAGTAACCACCGTGGGGTTTTTTTTTTCTTGAGGTACCTACAGCTCTATAGGCAGCTCACAAATGATTTCTGGAACTCTGACAAACAGGAATTTTCAGCTAATAGATCATGGATAAAGTACAAGTTGCCAACAGCTAAGCCATTTTTCTTCATTCGATCATCACTTTTAGAAGTAACAGCCAATTTGTCACTACACAAACTACGCGTGCACTGAGTTCTGCAGGGACTGAAGTGATGCTCCCAATCCAGAAATAGGGAGGCCCTTGAACTACAGTATTTTTTCAGTTGAAACCCTTATTTACATATCTTATTTTACTTATTATTTTGCACTTTGCTTGACTTCAATTACGTAAGGACCAGTTCAGTGCAGTAGCTGGCTCATAACTTGTTTAACTTAATACATTGATTGGGGGTATTTCTTTCATATATCACAGAATCACACAATCACAGAATGTCAGGGGCCGGAAGGGACCTTGAAAGATCATCCAGTCCAACCCCCCTGCCAGAGCAGGATCACCTGGACCAGATCACACAG
>JANIJG010010583.1:0-20880 GCA_024611175.1 Megaceryle torquata | reverse complement strand
TCTGTCACCCTCACAGTGAAAAAATTTCTCCTTATGTTTATGTGAAACTTCCTATGCCTCAGCTTCCACCCATTACCACTTGTCCTATCATTGGGCATCACCGAGAACAGAACAGAATGGCCTAGGTTGGAAGGGACCTTAGAGATCATCTAATCCAAATAATCTACTATATATACACATATAAGACTTGAGACTGAGGATTGGGTGGGACAAAAATATTTGAAAAGGACTAAAAATATATTTTTTTCTTTAATTTGCACTGCCTTTCAGAGAGGGGAGAGAGGATAGTATATCAAGACCTTTTTTAAAAGCATCCATCTTTGTTATTCAGTCCAGTGGATTTGTGATGTGAAACACAGCTAAACAGTTCACACTAAAGCTGACTCAGATGGCTTAGACATACTGAGTACAGGATTTTACAAGCAGTTTTACAGACTGCGATACAAACACATAGATATAAATGAGATGGGCTTTCAAAACCTTCTGTTGGCAGCTTTCTTTTAATGGCCATCAGGTTTCTCATTCTTTTAATTTTCAGTAACAACCCTTTACCTATCCAAGGCCAGTTACGTGGTGCCAAATAGCTATCCAGATGAGTATGAAAGCAAAATGACAGCTTTGCACAGAGAATAGAACATGGAACTTGCAATCGCAAGAAATGAAATATTTAAATTCTTGAAAATTGTGACTTCTAACAGCTTTGTTAAGACAGATACTTAGAAAACCTTAAGAAATATCAAGATTTCTTATGACTCTTAATTTCTTTAAAAATTGGTCAAAATATTTCAAGTTTTCTTCAGAGTTGTCATGGACAGAAACCTAAGGAGCACACAGACAGATGACTAGACAGAGTCTACCATCTTCTCCTTACAGAACAAGCTCAGTTCAGGTTGCTAGAATCACATGCCTGACTTAATTAAAATTTGCAAAATGCACTTAAGAAAATCCAAACTTTACTTAGGCTGTATTTTTCATGCTTGCTCTATTTCATGTTGATGAATAATATAAACAAAAGGTTGGGTAAAGGCCCATGATAGGAATGAAGTAACTGGGATTTCCTAGAACAGTATCAGTATTTATTAAGATGGAAGACTCTGTGACCGTGAAAGAGGTGAAGAAATGGTGCATGTCAAAAAGCAAAGGGAAACAAACAAACAAACAAACAAACAAACAAATTGTCTTTAGAACTGTCATATTGGGAGCCTAAAACAGAAAAAAAATGGTAACTTAAAAAACTTAACTGTTTCCTTTTAAGAAGCACCAAATCTTGTGGTAAAGTTAGATGGTTCTTGGAATGCAATCTGTAATTTTTACTAACAGCCCTCTGCAAAGAATCACAATAAACCCTTGCTGAAGTCTTCCAAGATAGGTTTATAAAAAATCAGCAACTCTGATTTTATCTAGATGACAATTCATTGTACTGACTCAATTTCTAAATATACTATGATTGTCTAAACAAGAACCCATCTTTGCAATATGTCTTGACTGTAGCTGCCTAGTCTCTTAGCAGAGTATCTTTGAAAAAAAAAAGTGGACATTATGATTCCTGCATTGAAACAATAAAAACACCACTTTCAAAGATGCAGCAGTAGGTAATATCTAGATGTAGTGTAACATTTTTTGAACTGGTTCTTTCAGAGGCCAACTTTGTTCACTTATCTGGTTGCGTAAGGTACCATCCACTCCTTGAAAGCAAGTTAGCTATAGAAATGAGAGAATCAAGCACTGCAACCCTGCTTAGTTTGCCTTTTTTTTTTTTTTTTAATGAATTTATAACCATACAAAGAAATCTACATAAGTCTTGGTTCTTATTCTGAATGTTCTGAAAAACTATTATACTTTCTAGCTGGGATTAATGGATAGAAACTCCTGATATAAATTACGAGATTCTGATAGCAAATCAGAGATCCAGATAATGCTTTGTAGTGCACTAATAACTATCTCACAATAGAAACTAGAGATCAAACAGCTGTAATAATTGCCTTTCAACAATGTCAAAAAGACAGCTATGAAAAAATGAATATTTGCATCCAAAAGGAATGAATGTAAGGTTAAAAATACTGAACCAGAACTCAGTATCTCTAGACTTATTTAATACTCTTGAATAGATTTCCCATATGACCTTGGTTAGATGATTCTGTCTTTTGCTCTTTCATTTCTCTTTGTCAGTTTTGGGCAGTTTTTGTCTTCCTGGTGTGTGTCTGAAATTTTAAAAACCAATAAGAAACTTTAAGTCACACATCTAATTGAAATTAGTAAGAGTTTTTGAGGAAAGAAAAATAAATGAGCTTGGAATGTGCTTACAAAAACAAGAGGACACAAGCCCAAGTTTTTCTGCATTTCAGGCAACTGGATAACTGCATTAGCACAGCATGATGTGCAGTCTAGTGTGACTACCTGGCTTGTATCCAACCAATTCCGAGAGAAGACCAAGGAGCCTAGATGTATTTCTAGCCACCCACACAGTTCAGAAAATCTCCATATGTGCTGCTATTACAAAGGGGCTCTGCTATAATTTTGGATTTTAGTCACCTCTAACAAAAATTACCCACACATATAAATATAAAGAAACAGATCCCCTTTGCTCTATCTCAGCTACATCGCATAGTTTTGTAAATATTTTCCAGAGTTACTGTGTTTATAATTATTAAATTCTTTCTCTCTGAAACCAGGGTCTGTGCATTGTAATGAATCAAGAGAAGCTCAAGTCATCTTGATGGATCATGTGACAGTAACCTGAATCTTAAGTGCGTGAACAGAAGTAACACAGGAAATCTAGGAAGATGACACTAAGGTAGAATGGATACAATAAAAGTTATTTATTGAATGAACAAACTTTTCTTTTTTTTCTTGAAGTTTACTTGTCAAACAGCAGCCTTTGGAACACCACGGGAATGACAGAATGACTTGGAATTTTTTTAGAAGGTATGGATGGTCCTTTTCCTGAGCTACCATCACTGATACCTGGAAGTTTCTGAAACCTGCAAGGAATTTAAGACCTTGTGTAACATCCCGAGACTTCTGCATTGTCCTGATCTTGCATCCTTAATAGTTATCAGTAGCTTTCTCGGTCACTTGGCAATTTGGTGTGTGTGAAAGCATTTGTGTGGCATGGTGGGGGTGTTTGTGGTTTTTTCAAAGGAGAATTAGTACGCCAATGTTATTTCCAAATAGACTTCCCAGGCAAAGTGTCTGCCCAGTAGAGTACCACAACTGAAATGGCAACTTCTGACCCCTGTACTTGAACACACTCAACAGCCAAATCTTTATAACTTGCTATTGGTGAGGAAAGCCTAAAGAAGCACTAAAAGATGAGATGCAGAGAAACTATCAGTCTCTCCCCATAACCTCTTTTGGGAAGATGGAGTCATAAAGTGAACAAACAGCTTCTGAGGCCTCTCTTGAGGAGTGGTTGAGGACAAAACTTAAAATGGAAAAGTAATGGCAAAATAAATTTTAAAAGTAAATTAAAATGATGAAACAAAGAAAAACTACATGAAGTACCTGCTATCAGTTACAATGGGAAAGAAATACTCTCCAACTATCCCAGTATACAAAAACAGAAAAAGAAAATGGGAAGTAGAAGAAAAGAAATACTTCTTAATACTCACGTGTGCTTAAATATATCATTACCTCTCTTCTTGTATGAGCAACTGTCTTTTCTGAGCCTGCTCTGGAAGTTAGTAATACCTATTCCCCAAATATGGATAACCAGAACAGCAAGGCCAATAAGGAACAGATTGGTCACATATTCTAGAAAGGGACTCTAGCAACACTTCAGTTATTAATAATTTAGTTTAGTGTTCAGTTTCTGAAACTTCTTGAGATACACTGACACATCATCCAACAGGGATGGCAGATGCAAGTCAAGAACATAAAATGCAAAAACGAACAAAAAGGGAACAGAGATAGAAAACAATTCTTTTAATTGTTGCAGGATTATTTAGTTGCTAAACTCAATCTATTTTAGTATTACTCTTTACAGATTGCTTAGGTGAACTTGTAACTGAAAGAGAGAACACTTTAGCCAGACAGTTCTATGACATATCTGGAAATCACTCTTGTGAGTTATACAGATGGTGGATTATACAAATCACTACCTTTTTTTGTATGTGCAGACACTTTTTATGTAAGATGCCTTACATCTGCTTTTATGTACATGCATACATACACAGATAAACACACAAGGGGCACAAACATCTCTTGTTAAAGGCAACTGGTCACACACATACATGCTGTGCCAAAGTACAACCCAGAATGTTTTGTTCTGTTGACTGTAACCAGACTCGTGACACGTAACAGCACACACTGTCAGGTACAGCAGGGTGTCACATGGACGTTAGTGTCTCCTTGCTTGCAGAGGATCAATTCTTCTGTGGGATCTTGGCTGAAAGAAAATGGACACTGTTATCAGGAACTGTCCTTGAACCATGGAAAGAGCGCGAAGGAAGAACAGTGGGAAAAGGCAATGAAGCAAGAGGATAAAGCAGAGCAAAGTAGAGAGAAACAGGACGTGGAGGGTACCGGTCGAGTTAGATGACAGCCAATCACACAGTAGATTTAGGCGCGTGCACAGCGTGTGGGCTCTCGCATGTATCCAGTCAGCACTGGTGGTGGTGTGCGTGGTCAGTGACGCTTGCTCTGTATAACCGAGGGATGTACCCGTAATAAAGGTCTTCACTTTATAATTCCCGTGGAGTTGCCAAAGTCCATTCTTCCCCCGCAAATGGTGACCCCGATGTGATCGCCAGGAAGAGAGCGCAGAAGACGCTGAGGGGAGAAGCCCGGTTGGAAGCACTGCTGTCAGCTGTACTAAGCAGGGGAGTCGAGGAAGAGACTTGAGCAGAAGCAGAAGTTGCAAGGGAGAAAAAGCACCCAGCAAGGCAAGCAAAACGGGGTGGCATGGGGCAGAACACGTCTTCCGAAGAGTGCAACAGTCAGACTCCTGCTGCATATACTCTTTCAGAGAGGAATGAAATACAATGAGATCTCCATATGGAGATTGGTAAGGTGGTGCCATAATCAAGGGTATCCTCCTGACGTGGCGACAGTGTTTCGCCCAGAAACCTGGTAAAGAATGGGGGAAAAGCTGTGGGACGTGATTCCTCACGGTGATAACCATGCCTCAGAGTTGGCTACCACCTAGAAATTGATCCTTTCCACTTTAAAAGATTTAGAAACCGAACAGAAGAGGCAACCCTGGGTGCCGAAGCAGCAATGACACCAATACCCTCAGCACCCCCCCCTTCATGGCCCTGGCGCTGAGTCCCTTAAGGAAGAATGGGAAGGGGGAGAGAGCTCAAATGAATGTCTGCAATGCACTCCAGCCTGCCCTTGTCATTTATGCTGCGAACTTGATAAGGGCAGAAAAGGAGGAACCCCCCCTCAGCCAAAACCCCCTTGGCAAGGTCGACCACTGCCACTGTCACCTCTGCCTCCACCCCTGTCTCCAGCTCCCCCGGCTGCCTTATACCTTCTACTGCCGGATGACAGTGACGAGTGGCCAGACCCCCAGTGGAAATGCTGGGAGTGTGGCAGAAAATAAAGCCAGAGAAGTATGAAGGTTGTGACCCAAGAAACAGGTGGAAACAGGTGTATGAAGGAGCACTGAGGGAGGGGATTTCCGTTCCGGAAGTGTCCGAAGGGTGATCCTCTGCAGCATATCACCTTTGAACAGCTGACAGGACAGGGGCAGTTTCTCAATGTGCAGCTGCAAGCAAAGCTGCTGATGGATGCGCTGCAGCTCATAGGGAGGCTAGTGCTGAAAGCCTTGCTGACTATCCCAGAGGAAGGAAAGGTCCAACCTTCCTACACCCAAATCAGGCAGGGGAATCAAGAGCCGTATATGCAGTTTTTAGACTGACTGCAAGATGTGCTGAATAAGCATTTTACTAACGAGGGTGCCAAATTTGCAATATTAATGAATCTTGCATTCAAGAATCCCAATACTGACTGTAAAAGGATATTACTGGCTTTGCCAAGAGAAGCATCTCTGGTGGACATGGTAGAGGCATGTAACTGGGTGGGATCGACCACTCACCAGATGGGAGCTCTAGCGGAAACCTTTGCTGCAGCTCGATGCCCAGCATTAGGGGGAAAAGAGAAAGCGTGCTTTAGTTGTGGCAAGCCAGGCCACCTTAAAGCACAATGCCGGAGCCAGAAGAAAGGTCCAGGGAGGAAAGAAAGGGCCCGGAGAGAGCAGAAGTTGTTGTGCACTCGCTGCCAGAAGCTGGGGCATCGTGCCTACGAGTGCTGCTCAAAGTATCATCAGAACAAAACCTTCTTGGGAAACAGCAAGCAGAGTGTGCTGCTGCCTCGACCCAAATGAGGACGAGCCCTCGGGCAGCTTGGTGAGCCTCTGCCCCAGCGCCACGGGAAGTGCTGGGGTGGACGTGGTAACAACAGTAGAAATTACACTCCGGGATTCCACGGTTCAGTGTGCGCCTGTAAACGTTACTGGACCTTTGGGGTATGGACTGAGTGTGCTTTTATCAGGCAGGTTGTCAACAACAAAGGGATTGTTTGTTTTACTGGGCGTAATAGAGGTAGACTTTACAGGGCAAGTTAAGGTAATGGTGTGGACACTGTCTCCACCAGTGAACATCCCCACAGTGAGCCAAATAGCTCAACTAGTGCCTTTTAGACCACAAGTACCAAATGCCACACAACAAGTGCGGGGGAAGGTGGGTTCGGATCAACCAGCCAGCCTGAGGTTTTACTCTCTTTGGACATTGGCCGACAGAAACCTACAATGAAAATGACATTTATACACCCACAAGGATGGCCAAAAAAAATGGACCCACAATGTAATTCCTCAACATGTGTGGCCGGTGCCATGGCCCTTAGTCAACCCTGCTCATGGCCTGATGGGAGTGGGGGGAGTTTCAACTACACAACAGAGTGCAGTAGCGACGACTTGTAAAAATGAAGATGGGTTTACGTGCTCTGTGAGACCTTATGTAGCACCCATTCCTATCAGCCTACTTGGCAGAGATGTCTTGAGTCAAATGAATTGTACCCTTTACAGCAATCCTCAGGGTTTTCTGCAGGGGCCATTGAAGGGTGACCGATACTGAAATTGAAGTGGAAAACAGACACTCCAGTATGGGTTGGTCAGTGGCTGCTGACAGCAGAAAAAGTCAAAAAATTGCAAGAATTAGTCACGGAACAATTGGAAAAAGGGCACATTAAGCCCACTATGAGTCCATGGAATACGCCCACATTTGTTATTCCCAAGAAAAGCGGCAAGTGGCGCTTGCTGCGTGATTTATGAAAGGTAAATGAAGTCACTGAGGACATGGGGGCTCTACAGCCAGGACTCCCATCTCCCAGCATGATCCCTCGGAACTGGGAAATATTGATCATAGACCTTAAGGATTGCTTTTTTACCATTCCGCTCAATGAGCAGGACACAGAATGCTTTGCCTTTTCAGTTCCCAGCATTAACAAAGCAAAGGCAATGCAAAGGTATCATTGGGTAGTGTTGCCTCAGGGCATGAAAAACTCACCCACCATGTGCCAACTTTATGTGAATTGGGCATTGGAACCACTTAGAAAACAGTGGCCTCAGTATATCAGTTATTATATGGACGATATTCTGATCGCCGGTCAGCGTCTTGACAAAAGAACAGATGATTCAGACTTTGACAAAGACACTACAGAGTGGTGGACTCCAGGTTGCCCCAGAAAAGATTTAAACAGGGGAACCTTGGAGTTACTTGGAATGGGAAATTACAAAGACAACGATAAGGCCGCAGAAAATAAAAATCAGATCAGAAATTGCTCCCCTTAATGATGTCCAAAAAGTTGGTAGGAGGTATTAATTGGATAAGAAACATTTGTGGAATTACCAATCATGAACATGGGCCTTTATTGGAATTACTAAAAGGTGAGGGAGACTTAAACTTGCCTCATAGTTTCACTCTTTAGGCACGGCAAGCTCTGGAGCACATTTCAAGCGAGCTATCTAGAGCATATGGGGACCGAAGAGCAGTAGAGACAGATCCTTTTAGCAATTATCAACCATGACCAGCATCCCTGTGCAGTAATCATGCAGTGGCTTGACAATGAACCAGAGCCTCTATGAATTTTAGAATGGGTATTTTTATCCTTCCAGCCTAGGAAAAGCATTAGTTCAAGAGTTGAAAGCTTTGCCTCACTTATTGTGAGAGGCCGGGAAAGAATAATTGAGATAGTGGGGGAAGAACCAGCAACCATTTTGGTCCCATTGCAGCAAGATTACCCAGAGTGGGCCATACAACATTCAACCCTGCTACAGACAGCCCTACAAGGCTATGGAGGGGTTATTAAGAATCTCTACCCACAGCATCGGAAGTTTCATTTTTGAATCATGTGGGAAAAGAAAAAGCAGCAATGTGCAGTCTCACGCCTGGGACAGGGCTCATGGTATTTACTGATGGGGGAGGTAAACCCGGGAAAGCCACAGCAGCATGGCAAGAGGGGCCAATGGGAAATCTCACTCTCTTAACAGAAGGATCGGTACAACGCGTAGAACAGCAAATGGTAATTGAGGCCTTTAAGTCATGGGAAGAGGTGCCTATTAACATTGTATCGGATTCGCTATAGGTAGTGGGAGTAGTTCAGAGAATGGAACCTGCCATTTTGAGACACTGTCAGCAAGAACAATTCTATCAGCAGTTTAGAACATTATGGTACCTATTGCAGAACAGACAGCATCCTTATTATATCACCCATATAAGAAGCCACACTAATCTGCCTGGAGAGTTAGCTGCTGGTAATGCTGAAGCCGATTGACTAGTGGCCCCTGCATGGACAGGGCCTGTTCTGGACAGATTAAGTCAAGCAAAAAGGTCGCATGAATTTTTCCATCAGTCAGCTAAGGTGTTAGCCTGACAGTTTGACCTCACCTTAGCTGATGCAAAAACTATAATTCAAACCTGTCCAGAATGTCAAAGCACAGGAACGGCCATACCAAGTGCTGTGAACCCAAGGGGGCTGTACTCTTTACAGTTATGGCAGATGGATGTCACTTGTGTATCAGATTTGGGGAAACTCAAGTATGTCCATGTATCAGCAGACTGTTTTTCAGCAGCCATATGGGTGACAGCACAAACAGGAGAAACGAGTCAACATGTAAAAAGACATCTAAGGTCGGTATTTGTCGCATTAGGTGTTCCCCAAAACATCAAAACAGATAATGGCCTGCGCTGTGTCGCAAAAACCACTCATGAGTTCTTACAAGCATGAGGAATTTCCCACGTTGCAGGTATTCCACATTCGCCCACAGGACAAATCATAGTTCAACGGGCAAACCAAACATTGAAAAGACAGTTACAAAAACAAAAAGGGGGAGAGCTCCAGGCTACACCACCATAAACCAGCAGGTTTATGTTCTAAACTTTTTATGGCTTATTGAGGGAGCATTGGTTCCACCAATAGTTAAACATACGCAAGGTATGTCAGGGGAATTGATGACCACTAACAAGGAAGTATAAGTCCATGTTCAAAACACTGACACAGATCAGTGGGAAGGGCCCCATCAATTAATAACATGGGGACGAGGATATGCTTGTGTCGTTACAGGTACTGGAACGTGATGGGTCCTGGCAAAATGGGTAAAGCCATGGGTGGTTCGAAGATATGCTTATGCATGGACTGATGATAATGATTGTATTTGTTGTAGTATTAATGATTGTACCCTGTATAATTAAACTGGTAGAAGTGCTGTCGAAAAAGCTTTAGCAGGTATTTGGGTGGCCCAAAACCAAAAATGGGGAATTGTGGGATCTTGGTTGGAAGAAAATGGACACTGTTATAATCAGGAACTGTCCTTGAACCATGGAAAGAGGGCGAAGGAAGAACGGTGGAGAAAAGGCAATGAAGCAAGAGGATAAAGCAGAGCAAAGTAGAGAGAAACAGGACGTGGGGGGTACCGGTCGAGTTAGATGACAGCCAATCACACAGTAGATTTAGGCGCGTGCACAGCGTGTGGGCTCTCGCATGTATCCAGTCAGCACTGGTGGTGGTGTGCGT
This sequence comes from Megaceryle torquata, assembly GCA_024611175.1. NCBI lineage: Eukaryota > Metazoa > Chordata > Aves > Coraciiformes > Cerylidae > Megaceryle > Megaceryle torquata. Next base: position 10,866 of record JANIJG010010583.1, on the reverse strand, counting down.
GGTCAGTGACGCTTGCTCTGTATAACCGAGGGATGTACCCGTAATAAAGGTCTTCACTTTATAATTCCCGTGGAGTTGCCAAAGTCCATTCTTCCCCCCACATTCTTCCTTATGTTTCTCCAGAAAATTTTCCTACACACTGCTTGTTCTTTCTGGAGTGTACGAGAACTTGAATAGGGACACTTTTGATACTGCAGAAGAGAGTGGCAACTAAAATTCATTAAGGAAGTCTGCACAGCTTGTGAAGGCCACACACATAGTATCCTATTTTATCTCATTTACTGTGATGTAGAAGAGCCAAACAGCACCCAGTAGATCAAAATTCATACAAATTAGACTCTCTACACGCCAAATAAATATGTCATAATGGATGAATCTGTTTATATGTAATACACCACAAAGTTTTAATAACACTTTGCATAATTAGGTCTAGACAGATAAAGTCTAGTCCTAGGGAATATGATGCTGTATTTCAGTGGTTCCTCTACATAGGTAATTTTGAAAATACTAATATGTAAAATTATTTTGTGAGGCTAACTTTCTATATGCTACATATTTACCAGAAAGATCATCTTTTGATCTTGAACTTTGGGTTCTTTTGACTTAACATGGCAGTAGAAATAAGTGGAACCACTTATTTATGTGAATAAACTACATGGGATTTGTCATTCTTAACTCAAACTTTTTGAGACAAACATAACCATGGTGGATGTTGAAAAACTACTAGAGAGTAAGATATATTTTAATAAAGATGGTAAGACTCAGGTGAAAAGCTGAAGATTCACCCTAGCCTAAAGAAATGGGTATGTTCTACAATAGTCAAATAAAAAAATTTCCCAGGGAATTAAAAAAAAAAAAAAAGGCTCATTATTAACAAGATGAAGATTATTTCAAGATGAAGATTATTTATTATTAATTTTGTTTGCAAAGAAAAATGTTTTAAAACACATATCTACATTTGTAAGTAGTACAATTAAAAAGTATACTAGTGAATCAAAGGTTTGCTTTTCTCACAGAATGCCTAAAAATTGAGGCATTGCAGAATTAACAGTTTGGAGTGGGGAAGCAACCACTGTGTGAAAACACACCAGTACTTAGCAGCTATTTGTTTATTCTCTTGCTCCTGAAGCTGTGTAGGAAATTGCTACCCTTCTGTGGTAACTGGTAATTACAAGCAAAAAAAGAAAAAAATAATAACTGGAGTAAATGTTACCTTACTAAAATGGAAGTAGGCATTCAACAAAACAAATAGAACACAACTACAGCACACAAGTTACTAAGGATGCTGGAGTTTCTTTAAGCAGAACACACAGTATAGGTGACAACGGTTCTGGTAGCTTGCGATGTGTGGTACAACCATTGTAACAAGCGATAGAATATGTAATAGACGATATACAAGTTAATACCATAGTGGCTTCGTAGTCCTCGTTCACATCAAGATGATTCTATAGCTCCCGAGGTTAAAAACTGTTGTGGCTTTTGATTTTAACTACTAAGCATAGAAATAATTTACACGTGGGAATCTAAAGCTGCAAAACTTTGTTACATTGAGTTTGCCCTGTGCCATTTTCACAGGCACTAACAACACTGGAGGCTCTACTGTCTTCAGTGCTGCCAAAATTGATATATCAGACTTCAAGGAGGATTAAATATTTATATCTTGAACTACTATTTTCAGGCTCTGCACAGATTTAACTGCATTTAGCTTTAGCTCTGGTGATTTCTATGCACACTTTAAACTCAAGTATGCCAGATGTTTAAATGCCACAGAGGATTATTATTACTTATTTAGTTATATACATCCATTCCTCATGTATGCAGATGCCTAACAAGGAAGTAGAGAAAATGCACTTTCCAGAGGGGGTAACAACACCTTCTGATGAGTTTGTATCAAGAGACTTGCCGATTCTGAGTTCTAGCTATGGCTGACTGACCTATTTCACAAACTTCTGTCTGTATTCTCAGCAGTGAACACTGAAATTAAAAATATTCATTTTTTCACATGCTAAACTTATCTAAGCACATTCTAAAATGCTGGCCTTCCTTCTAGCTATTTTTTGCTAAAGAAATCGAAATATTTAAGGGAACTCTATGTAACAACCAACATTTTACTGTAAAGGTAAAAATACAGAACTATTATCAAAACCTCCCATACAAGGTGATAAACCAAAAAAATGATAGCAAGACCCACTATTCATACAGCATTGAAAAGGGAACATGCACAGATCAAAGTTTAAATTTGAGTATTTATTCCCATAAAATACCAAACATAATAAGCTTGGATTGAAAAAAAAACCAAAACCCTAACACTCAAAAGAAACATGAACTTTAAGAAATGACGGGCGAATGTAACAAAATGGAAAAAAAAAATTAAATGTAGGAAGCAGAGATACAGAACTTACTGCAGCACTTGAGTTCCCACTTTATAGAAACCCTATGAACTAACATCACAGGCCACTACAGGCATTAGAGTTCAGGACACCCTCAGGTTAGTACCAAAGCTTGAATCCTCCATTAGAAAAGAACTCATTGACCAGCCCATTCCAGATTTATCATTTCTGCCACACAGCCCTGACTTCCTTCACAAATAAATGCATTCCTATCTTGCATACTGTTACTTCTGTCATTAATATCTGACAAGCAACTAGACAATAAAAGTTGGCAGCCTATTGGAATGACATTATACAAGCATATATTAAATGTAGAGTATTTGTAGCGGATCAGACAATCTAAAAGACTATCCTCTGTTTTTAGAACTTCCTCCAAATCCATGAACTGGAGCCACATAAGTATTTGGAAAGCAGTGATGTCTCATAGTGATGCCTTTCTGATCAATGGAATACTGATCCCCAGCACCAAGTGACACCATTTGGCTCCAAAAGAATACTGCCTTTCCAGAGATGAATTTCAACTCACAAGATCAATACTGTATTAAAATGGAAGAAAGTAACTGGATAAGACTTTGATTTGCTAAGCAATCACATAAATCAGATCTGTTTGAGAAAGCCCCTTTGATAAGCAGTAAAGCAATATGCTTTTAGAAAAGGAACTAGGAATTGCTGCTAAACAAGCATTCACTCTCCAACTCTGACAAAAAGAGCCCAGGTACAAGATCCAACATTCTTTCACTGCTGTGAAGTTGGACTGTTTTTCAAAAAAGTAACTAGACAATGAAGACCTATAAAAATGCAAGAAGTGTGCACGCACGTCTGCGTGAATAGACTGGAAACTACTCATTGCTTATGGGACATCATCAGTTTGGTACTCTCAGATACAGTTTGCATTTATATTGGTGTATTAATTCAGATCAAGAACTTCTGAAGGAAATGACTATGAGATGTGAAACGGACCCCAAGGGATCAGATCAGAGCTAGTCTAATCCCCTGAAATACAAATCCTGGGAATACCAGGTTCTCAGCACCAGCTCTGCACCCTGGTAGATTCTAAAGTAGACACACACACAAAGAATCAGTCTAACAAATGAAGAAAACCAGGAAGAAAATATGTGGAAAAACAGCATTCTAGAGTTTTGTTACTAGCACTTCCAATTTGCAACTGATAGCAAACTGATAACAGCTACAACTGCACAGATATTCAAATCAGGAACAATCTTTTCACCAACAGTGACAGACTTAGGAGAAGTACAATTCATAATTATTTTATTATTTGTTGCTTACTGCTATTTCTAAGTCATATTTTTATATGGCAAAACTAATCTGGCTGCATGATGTACCTTATTTTATGTTCAGTTATGCTGTGATAAGTCTTCAACACAAGTGTTCTAGGATACAGTTCTGATCTGACTATGATAACCAATGATAGCTTCAACAAAAAATGGTTTTATTCTAAAAATCATTAAAACCAGAATAAAGCACCAAAGATAAGTCTGCAAAAACAACTCATAATCTCAACTTTTCATTAGACACCATCACATACTGAGACAATAATAATTCCATCACTCTTGTTATGTGAAATTTCTCACTTAACCTTCGGGACTGGGCAGTGGATATCATGTTGCCTTTCAACTTAAACTCTACTGTCAATAAAACACTAACTGCAGAAGTTTCACAACTCCTTTTTATCCGAAACATCTGCTCCTATTTTGCTGTCAGATATCTTAGAAGACTTGTTCCACCTGTAACAAAACCATGGGCTACAACTAGCTTTTAGTTTTTTCCTTCATCATTAAACTCTATTGCCCTGTTCCCAAAGAAGAACTCTACTGATGTTGAGTAGGAAGACAAAACACATCTAATGACCATACAGTCTAGTCCTCCCATCAAAGTTACATATGTGGCTTTTCAGACCATCAGATTCAATTCTTTTTACTTAATCTTGCTGTGTTTGAGAGGCAGGACATTCATTTACCCCACAGGTATTTGTATTTAGGGACTAAAAAAGCAATGCATGAGGTGCAGAAGGACTGGTAACAGTGGCAGTAAAGCAGGACTAGGATTGGAGCTGGGTTAGATCTAAACAAAGCACCTAGTAACATGAAGGTCTACATGGACAACAGTAGTTCTTTGTTACCCAAATAAGCACAAGTGTGCCACGGTCTGTTGCACTGCACAAGGTGTCAGTGTCCTCCCTCCTTTCAATGCAAAGGAATTAAATTATCTACGTGAGATACTACCAAATTGACTTCTCAAGTAAATAATACTAAAAAAATTTCTTGTCCATGTTCTAATCATTACTATTTCTAACCTATAATGGAAAGAATGTTGTCTCCAAGAAACAGTACAAGTGGTTAAGCGAAGGAAGGCAAAGTAGTGCTTGAATCCTCAGACACACCTGTAGTTATAAATTACTTCTTCTGAAGTCTACAGGAGCTGTTCTGTGGGTCATGGTGCCACCTAGGGGAAAGCTGGAAAAGATTAAGAAGCAGAGGAACAGAGAAGATGGCAACATTACGCTAACAAAACTGAAAATTTTGTCCAGCTGACCTAAATACAAAAAATAATGAATTCATCTTTGAAGAGAAAAAAAAAAAAAAAATCTCTTATTTAAGAGGTCAGATGTACGAGCTGTGTTTTTGTGACAGGATGCACAGTATTTTAGAGTGCATTTACAATGAAGGGGATATAGGCCTTCAATTCAAAATTGCTTTGACAATTAAGGTATGTTCAGATTTTGGACAAAAGCAACCTGTATTTTAGTTTAATCTCTGCCTGATGATGTATTGGACATGGAGTCATTTGACATCTTGATTTGTGATTAAAATGAAATATGGAGTGCTCCAGTGTACATTTAGATCAACACTGTAGAACTAACAGATGGCATACTGCTTTGTCTTTGAAAGTCTACCTGAGAAAAAGTAACACTTCAGCTAAGTAGACATGCATGATGAAAATATACTGTATTTGCTAATGGGGACAATAGGGAAGTGGAAATTGAGACACCTCACAATTAAGAGAGCATTTAAGTCCAATATACATAACAAATTTCTGAAAGCAAATGAAAATGCAGAGAAAGTATGAGATGGTGTACTTTAAAACGTGACATACAAATTCAGTACATGCATGTAAGAAAACCATATATAACACCAACCACAGCTGTGGTCAAGTCAGAAGTTAACTATATGTTTTTAAATCTTATGTAGAACACTAAAACCAGTTTTAACCATCACACAGCAAACCAATCAGTTCTAGATTTGGCTTTTATACATTTTTCTAATCATCATGATCATAAACATGTACATCAAGTCTATACAGGCACCTTTAAGCATATCTGTTTCATAAGTTTCCATTTTATCTCAAATATTTTTAGACTGGGATAGTAGAAAAACAACCTTTATCAGCTAGAAGTGACAACTCTCCTAAATTCTTTAATAACATACTTTCCAGTACTATAACAACCCATTTATTGGTGCCTTCTCTAACACACCTATATTGACAGTAATATTCCTACAACAAATAAAAACCAACCAACCAAAATCCACTCAAACAAACAAAATCTTCCACCAAAAAAAAAAAAAAAAAAAAAAAAAAAAAAAAAAAAAAAACCCAACCAAAAAAAAACCCCAAAAACCCAGAACCTAACAGTTTTTATTCAGAGGCTTTCACTGGAAACCAGACACAGTATTACATTTAACAGATGGGAGCTATTTCCAGGAGTCTTCAAGTGCTTCCCCAAATTATTCTGTCATATTGGTGCTGAAAAGAAGAAAAACTACCCAGACAAGTAGTTTGAAGACTTCTGTGTAAATGGTTAAGTCTTCTAAAATATCTATTAGTATTAAGCCTTACACATTTACATGATGTTTTTTTATGAGGTTTTTCCGTGTCATGTCTCAGTCATAAGGTAATGATTTTATGTGTGGTCTTTTCAACATATTTTGTATCTAAATTGTGTAAATCACTCTTATTAGCTACAGAAAAGAAAATTAAAAGGGTTCTTTTTAATGCTATAAGAAATTTGAAGGCAACCTGGGAAAATAGAACTGTAAGTCATTTTACAGTTATCTAAATTGAGGGAAATTACAGAATCAGACTGAATCAATATGGTTGGAAAAGACCCTTAAGATCATCAAGTCCAACCATTATCTAACTCTGCCAGGGCCACTACTACAGCACAGACTTGAGCACCATCTCTAGATGGATTTGACATACATCCAAGGGTGGAAATTCAACCATTTCCCTGGGCAGCCTGTTCCAGGCTTTGCTAACCCTTTTGGCATACAAGTTTTTCTAATCTCCAAACTAAACCTCCCTTGGCATAACTTGAGGCCATTCCCTCTTGTCCAGTCAGTTGTGAGCTGAGAAGAGACCAATATCCACCGCTCTACAACCTTGTCTCAGTTGTGGAGAGAAATAGGTCTCCCCTCAGCCTTCTTTTCTTCAGACTAAACAACCCCAGCTTCCTCTGTTGCTCCTCATAAGACTTATTCTCCAGACCCTACTTGAGTCATTGAAGATTTTTCTTTCCCTGAAAAAAAGATGAAAAATCAATAAAAAATTTAAGCTGAAGTGAAGACTAAATAATGTAGTATATAGAAACGTACAACTTCAGCAGCTTCAGACATTTAGCCAAAGGACTGTGCGGAGGCTTTAAGATAAATCTTTCTTACAAAGCATTTTCTTCTGAGCAGACAGCTTTTAAAGGACTTAATAAAATCTATGTTAACTGCTGAGTTGTTACCTGCCCATTTGAGTTTATGGATGTTAACTCTTATTTAAAGTCCTAGGTAAACTTTGCTGTTCAATATTTTTAAACAATGATGAAATGCCTTGGTAAGCCTTGACTGTGTCTCGCAATTACACGCTTTCTCTGGCAGTTCAGTTTAGATAATAAATATTTGTTGAAGTATTGCATATACAAGAAACTCTTACTTGTTTTGTACATTGCTTTACATTCATCACTATAACTCCCATATTATTCTTCCTCATTACTTTGAACTAAGACAAGTGTTATCTTTTAAATAAAGATAAATTTGTCTTCAGTGAAATACATCACCTCTGAAGAATTTATATACATAAATTATTATATAACCTATATTAAATTTCCTATACATGCTTCCATTTTAATGCCTAGTTATAATTTAATATATTTGCTTTTATTTTTGGTAATTAGAATGCTCTTGTACACCATTTTTCATGTACTGTAATGTGTGATGCGTTGTAACTCAAGTATTTAACAACCCTTTAGACTGAAGTAAACCACAGTTCAGTCACATCTAATTAACTATCAAGGAGATGGACTATGTAAGGAAAATACAAATGAACTCTTTTTGAAAGAACCTATGCTGCTATTTTTTTCTCAAGTGTTTTCATAACTATTTTCACACTGAATCACACAAGAAAGCACTTCTAATTTCACTTTTTGTAATTTTTTCCACTCTTCTCCCCACTATGAAGTCATAATGCCAATGCTCAGGAATTGCATAGAGCAGATATATGTGCAACTTCATGAGGAGATTGGCTTTTTTCCCAGTCAGAACATATTTTGCACACTGAAATCTTGTTCATTTAGTTTTCATAGAATCATAGAAATGTCTGAGTTGGAAGGGACTTCTAGAGGTCATCTAGTCCAGCCCCCCTCCTGAGAGCAGGGCCATCTTCAACTAGAGCAGGTTGCTCAGAATGTCTCCAGGGATGGGGCCTCAGCTACCCCCCTGGGTGACCTGTTCCAGTGTTCCATCACCATCATGGTAAAGAACTTCTTCCTTACATCCAATCTAAATCTTTTCTAATTTAAAACCATCACCCCTCGTCCTTTCACTCCAGTCCTTTGCAAACAGCCCCTCTCCAGTCTTTTTGTAAGCTCCCTTCATGTACTGGAAGGTGGCTATTAGTTCTCCCCAGAGCCTTCTCTTCTCCAGGCTGAACAATCCCAGTTCCCTCAGCTTGTAGTCATAGGAGAGGTGCTCCATCCCCTGATCATCCTTGTGGCCCTCCTCTGGACCTGCTCCATCAGGTCCATGTCCTTCCTGTGCTGAAGGTTACAGAGCTGGACACAGTGTTCCAGGTGAGTCTTGACTTGAAACAAAGCCTTCCTTGAAAGGGAAAATAACGTGAAGGCGCTCTCCTCAGATAAGAGAGAGGACCGCACTCTTTTGTTACACAGCAGCCATACTTGGCCAGCACTCTGTGCTTCTGCCCTCAAGCAAAGTACATCAGCAGGAGGCAAATATTTCAGGCTTTTTGACTGTCAATTTCTTTATCAAGGTGTATGTTTCTAAAACCCTTTTCAAGGAGAGCAACTCAGTTACTCCTTCCAAACATAGAATATAGCAAGTATCCATCTATTCACATATAATGTGTATAAAATAATCTACAAACAGGATACCATGTAGTCATACTTAATTTCTGTATCCTGTTTTTACAATGCTTGTGTTGTGATGTAGAGATACTGACATATTTACGTGTACACAGAGCAGGTGAAAGCATTTACATGTATTGCATGTAAACAGGAAAGAAAGAGATGGATTTTTTTTTTCACTCATCCTTCCACTTCACAAAACTAAGCCTAATCATCATGAGCTTACATGTTTTTTTCTAAACTTCTTGTTTCTAAATTTGAACAATTCTTCAGTCATCTGCAGTTGAAGTTTACTCTCAAACTGCTGATCCATCAAGTCCACTTTCCATTGTCTCTGTGTGATGGACTGTACTAGTTAATAAGTGCTTTTTAGCTCAGCAAATGTATGCACAGGTGTGTGCATGCATGCATGCTCCAACAGTTTCCATTTGCCATTAACTGTGTTGGAAAAGCCTTGTCATAGTTCTCCGAGTAGAATAAGAAAATCACAAGCAGATCAGCCCTAATTCTTTAGGTGAGGGTGTTGGAGAAGGGCCATGGGAAGGTGTACTGTGTGCTTGGTGTTTCAACATGTTCCAAATTTAGCTCTCTTGCTTCAGCCCCTTTTTTTCTGAACCAGCCAGAGCCATGTGATTAAGTCTTCTTGTGCTTAACAGCAATTACTATTCTAGGAGGCTGTGTTCAATGAGTTGCTCTCTTGACTGAATCTGAACATGGATAATGGTCTGTGTAGTGAGCCTTGGCAATGTCAGTCACACCACTGATCACTTTCTTTTTTTTAATATGTAGCCCAGAAACTGATGTAATACTATGATAAACTGGTGTCATGAAGGCAGTAGTCTTCCATTCAGTAGTGGATACACGTGCATACATGTAGAAGAACAAAGAAGTAGTCTTCTGTATTTCCATCTCTCTCCCTCCTTTCCCCACCTGTCTTCCCTGTGCTTCCCCCACATCATCCCATGTAATTATTCCCCTAAAATACTCAGAGCAATGCAAAGCACATAAGAATAATAAACAGTAAGCAATGTAGTATCTTTCTTGTGCTCTATCACAGATAAAAGTTCTTTATTATGCTGTTAGGTCCTCCCTCAGGACTAGTGGCTCCGCTGAGTTTCTAAGAAAAAATATGAGACTGAAAAGCCACTTATCTGTAAGCTTAGTAAACATCTAGAGAAGTCTGTTAGCAGCCTAGTGAAATTACAGAAAGCAGCAGAATGGAGACCCTCAGTGTCATTGGCATAATGTGCTGAGGCTGACAGCACAAGAAGATTTCTGCAGGAATTAAATGTACAGCTCGAAAGGCATAATGAGTTGCTTTTAAAATAACCAAGCCACAAAAATGTGAGGTGTGAGCTTACAAAATGGTGGAGAACAGATTGGACACGTTCCTCGTTTTGTGATTCTTCATTTTGTGGTCCATGCTTCAACCCAACTTCAGTTTACAAAGTTATGGTAGGTAGTTTAGTCTGTGGATATGCTTTAGAAGTCAGTTTAGCCCCCACACTTCTTACAGTGCTTGAAACCTGACATTCTGACCTCTTCATCTTGTGATGTCGTTACATCTCTTTCTTAGTAATTTCATTAAATTTACATTAACACTGTCAAAACTACATTAGAATAGGTAGTACAGCAGAGGTTTCACTTGATTTATACAGACAAAAAGTGGTATCTGATAATGCATTTTTTTTCTAACTGGAAGTATTTCATAGAGTAATAATACAGATTATTTTGGAGGTTCATGTTTTTTTGCTTAAAATATTACGTAAGGGAATAAGTTCTCTGGATGTTTTGGCAAAATAACATTAAATGAAATATTTGATGTATTCATGATGAAAGATAATCTATTTTATCATCACATACATTGAGTCATTTTATGGGATCAGGGTACTTCTGAAACTTGGTAATTTGTCACCAAAAGATACTCTTAAGTAAGAAATTAGGTGTCATGATTCATTATTTCGGATATGTGGTCATTTTTATGATCTTGGCAGGACAAAACAACAAAGATAACACAATATTGGGTGCACAAATAGGCACTGGGGCTGGTGTGTGGTCTTACGAGAGATCGGGCAGAAGCCCCTTGCTTTCTAACGCTCCTCACCGCAG
>JANIJG010010582.1:0-33482 GCA_024611175.1 Megaceryle torquata | reverse complement strand
ACTGACTTCATGATTCCAATGTAAGGATAGCACGTTGAGCAGTTAGAAATGCAGTCACTGCAAAATTAAAGATAAATGGATGCAGTTAGTGTATTGCCAAATAATTAAATATTTATATTAAAGCACTGAAAAGTGTTTCTACTTTCTTACTGTCACAGTATCTTTAAAAGCTAGTATATTCTGAATGAGAATTTGGAGAATTTCTAAGAAGCTTCTCTTAGAAATACATATAATAAACCAGAAGGTTAACATTTGCTAAATGAATTAAAATTCTGAAATAATGATTGATAAAAAGAATTTGCCATTGATTCTCTAATCACATCTCTTATCAAGGCTGTGCAAAGCTTAGTAATCAAATCAGTATCATGTTTGCTGGGACTTGCAATTCTTCTGACTTTGCCTGGATTTCCTTCAGCTAAGGATGAAAATGATATGAGACTTTTAACATCAACCCCTCGCCCGTCTTTTTCCTTCCCTCTAGAGACTATTCTCCCTCCTCCAAGACCTTTATCACAAGGAGAAATAAAAAAATCAGCAGACCAATCCAAGTCTTTTCGCATGAGGGGTTTGATGAGGTCTTTAAGCCCATTCCACTGGGCATTGGTTGGTTCTCATTAAGGGCCTTGCAGACAGCATTCCTGCCATGCCTCACAGGGCTCAGACTGTGCCTAGGATGCAACAAGTCTCAACCTTACCCTCAGTGTTTTGAGTTGCAGTCCAATCCATCGCCAAGTATCTATGTTCTGCCCTTAGATTTCCACATTTTGCTTCCCTGGGCAGGTTTTAATCTGAATCATTCACTTACTCATGTAAAGAACACAGGGTCTATTAGGTGACTTCATCTTGTGGAAGATAGAAATACCAGCCAGAAAAAGTTGGTTTGCTGTCAGTTGCATTCACGCACAGTAATTATGTGAGCATAAGTTAACCAACTAATCCATTTTTTGTAATTCTGAATTCAGAAAAGTGCATTACTGTTAAAGTTGTCCTTCAGTGCAGTGTGTAACGCTGTAATGACTTGTAGGAACAGTTAAATCCATATTTAAATGATTTATTGGTTTTAAAAATGGATGACAGATGTGGAAATGAGAGATATGTTTATCATGATGAATTCTTGTGTTGGAACCAAGTTAGCTTTCATCAGCTACTTTGTATTATTTTATTACACCATTGATCTGAAATCTGATTTTTGTACCTTGACATAAAATGAGTCTTGAAATATGTTTTCAATATTAGCTATCTATAAATTCCATCACACTGGCTTTATTTTGATTGTGGTAAGACCATATTGGAGTTGCAATTAATATAAAATCACAGACTACTTTCTCATTTTATTTCTATTTAGTCCTGCAATTCTGAGTAATGATGGATGGTCATTTCAGGATGTTCTCTATGTTCTGAACTGTAAACAATGTTTTCCAATGAAACAGAGATTAAAGTTTCTTTTACGATGTTTTATTTGGAACACTAGATTAATATTTTGCTACTTTTTTTTTTTTTTTCCTGAAAAACTAAAACAACAGTGAAATTGGCCTATGTCATGCTCATGTTGAATAGGTGAAACCATCTCTTAGGTTCAAGACTATGTCCTTGACTTTTCATGGTGGTCTAAGACAAAAGAGAGATTTGTTTCCAGAACATATAATACGTGTATTTAGAACACGTGTTCACAACATATATTCAGAACATTTAGAACACATATTAAATACAGGCAAATAAAAAAAACCAGGAGAGAGTACCCACAGAACTTCAGAGAAACTTACCTAGATAAGGTTGACATTAGCTACCTTTCAGTCAGACTGTCACAGTGTCTTGGCTCAGCTACTTGAACACAAATGTGTATAGAAGTGTTTCTTGGCAATGTGTTGAACTAAAAACTCTGAACTTGGCAGACCATTTCCATAACATGAATCCTCTGGCTGAGAATCAGCTTTTGTGCCTCCATTTCTTCTGACATAAAATGGAGATATTGATGGTTTTATAAAACTTAAGTAGATATGTTAAGAAGAGTCTGTGTATGCCTACCACTACTACTTAGTGGTATCAGACTTATTAATAATAGTAACAATGTTAGGATGTAAAGAGATCATTAAGTTCAGTGTGCCTATGGTTTATTTTATGGATCTTTGAAACAGGTCTTCAAAGAGGTGCAGATAGACTTATATTTGGAAGTTGCTAACACATTTAAAATAAAAATTTATGGTCTGCCCTGTGGTCAGTAAGGTCTAATACCACCTTATATAAAATTGGCTTTGTTGGTCAAAGAGACCACATCTCACAGTCTTCCAGCTCATTTTCACAATCTCTTCCCTGGAAAGCTCAACTGCTCTGATATTAATAAAGAAGCGGGCCCATCTTCCCTGCGTAATGAATTCCAGTTTCACTCAGATGACATCCTTCCGAGCTTTGAGTCAGCTGTATTTTGATAAGTTTTTCATTCTACTGACAAATGTTGTGTGGCATTTAGTGTTTTCTAACTAAAGAGGGCCTCATGCTTCTCAGCAGTAACCAAATTTGAATTCCATTATCCCAGAAGTCAAGACAAAACGATGGGCCCATGAAGTGGCAAAAATTAATTTTGTGAAAGAAAGTGGTCCAATATGGAAAATGTAGCTGAGATGGCAGAGTGCCTACAGGCAGACTCAGAGAAGTCAGTTTAGAGATACTAGGAGAGGTATTGGGAGCAGTCAATGAAACTTTGAAGCTTGATGAGGGGGGAAAATAAGCAATGGAGTTTTGAGCACTGAGACAGGTGCTGGGAGAGGTCTGTATTTTGAGGGAATGAAGGTACAATAAATAACCTTTGATAAACTGGTCCAGTCTCTAGGTTCAGAGATCATTTCTTCAATCCATATGCCTTCCCAATACTACACAGAAAATTACCCTGCCTTCTCTTGTCCGTTAAAACAGATTTCCACCTTACAGACTGAAAAGCCAAGTTGGGTTAATTGCTGAGCTGGATATCAGGGAGGGAATGAGACTGTAATTCTTCTGTGATTGGGGAAGATGAGGGGACTAGAAGTGATTGCTATTGCTAAGAAAAAAACAAGGCCCTAAATAAACCCTTTTGCCACACATCCCTTCTACTTTCCACTTCCTATGTCTTTCAGTTTATCATCTTGTATTGTGAAAATAAGGGAGTGGGCATGTATGATGCCTTTCACATGGTCTGTTGTGACAAGCAAACATCTATTTTTGCTAAATCTAAGGGCAACACCACTGCAAGGTGCTGAAGTTGCAGTTCTGTTCCTGACAATTTAGGAACGCTTAAAAGCTTGCTCAAGAAATTACAAATGCAGTCAAGAGCTCAAGGAATTACACTCTTCAGAGTGGTTCTCCTATCTTAGTGAACAACTTTATTTTTAAGGGTGTATTCATTTTACAGTGGAGGGAAAAGGTAAGCCTAGTGGCTCCCTGTTTTCTTAATTTAAATCACTAGGTTTTCTGAATGCAATTCAAAACAGAGATTAAGGATTGCAGGAAAAAATCTTAGGAAATGTAGCATTCTGTAGAAACAACAGCAAAAATCATAAAAAATTGATCTTTTAATTAAAATTTCATCTTAATCTAATTCACTCTAATGATACTGAAATCTACCTAAAGATAGACTTTTTTTGATATTTTATCACTGCACCAATAAACATAAGAAATTTTGACTTAAGGTCTTCTGTGCCTCAAGTGTGCCCTATCTTCAAGAATGAAAAATTAGTTCCATGAAATTAAGGCTAGAGAATTAACTTTGGAACAGTCCAATATTACATTTCCTAACATTTTATTAAAGTCACAAAAGTACTTACTGAGCAACAGCTGATTCATGCCAGTAATTTCCACCAGGCTTACTTTCTCCATTGGTGGTGTTTTGCTTTATTTGTCACTGGCAAATTGCCAGTTCATTTTTTTCCTTCTGTGACTCACATGTTCAAGTTAGCTTTTCTCAATATAAGGGCAGGAAAATATATTCTGGACCAGCACAATGTTCTTACGTTTCTTTTGGACTTTACTTTTAGTTTACATAAGAAACCATGACTGAGTGCTAGGTGTTACCCCACTAGAGATGATTGGTGTAAGTCACAGTAAATGTCTCCTCTGTAAATCCCTGAGTATTTCCCTAGGCTTATTGTATGAAGATAACATCCCATCCTATACTAACATAGTAATAACTAGAAAACAGTATCATTTTCTTTTGATGTAGAAGGTAGGAGACTTGTGTCACCAGAGCAGATACAGTAATACATTTTACCCCAGCACTTGCTTCCTACAATAGGATAATTAGTTTTCCTGATGGTTTAGTAGCTAGTTCATCTCTAAGGAAACTGGTGAGTAGTCTGGGATTATTTATGTTTCTGGAAAGAACAACAACATACAAAGTTTTCTTTCTTGCTATTCTTCACTGTTTGCATAACATGTACTTCCCTGGGTAGACAAGCATGTTTTGTAATTCAAGGTCCCTGGAAAACAATATGAGAATAATTCATGGAGGAATTCAGTAAATTTGAATTCATGTTGTGAGTTCATAAAACATTTTCCAAAATCTGTGACATTTGGAAAACATTGAACACTAAAGAGCTTTTGTGCTCAAATGTTTTTGAAACTTTCATGCTTAGCTGAGCCCCCCAAAACCACAGGGTTTAAAGATATTTTTGTTGAAAAGAAGAACCGAGTTTAAATTATTAAAAAATATCAGACTATCAAAAGAAAAATATCTGATTTAAAAAATAAAGAAATTAATAATCTGTGAATATTTGTTGGGTTAGTCTCATAAATTCCACCCTATGATTTTCCTTGGGATGTAGATTTTTAGTGATTCCTAAATTTGTCCACTGGAACTGTTTTATACACTTGAAAGAAATAAAAATCTACTTCAAGATCAAGTGCAGAAAGTATATTTGTTTTGAGATGGCTTGGGTTTTGCTTTTAGCTTTGGGACAATCTGTATCATTCTCAATCCCACAAGGTGCTATTTTATCTTAACAACAATAACCTTATTGAAATCTACAGCTATTTGCAAACACAGGCTATAGTTATATATAGGAATGTAAAGGTTTTTTTGTCGTCCTCCCCCAGTATTGCAGGATTGTGTGGTTAGGAGCATCAGTCCAATATTGATATCTGGAAGGGAAAGTCAGGCTAATATAAATTGCTGAATCTTCTTACCATGGCTGCTGATGAGCCATGTCTGCTACCCATTGCCCTCAGATACTATTTTCTGATTCCTTTCCTCATTCAAAGAAGCTTGCACACTTTTTTTCCCCATTGAGAATAAGATATGTGTAAACCCACAGGAGATCTACATTATATGCATGCCAGTTTCTTAATGAAAGGGAACTGGATATTCTGCCCCTTAAGCATTCATATTTTTCTCTTGTGTATCAAAGCTGTTTTGTGCCTTAGGGGTAAATGTCACAGCTTCTGTACTATAAAATCAAGCTGCATTCTTCAGAGAGACTGTGTGTTGGTGAGACTTTTAGTTCTACCCTGAAACATTTTCTTGTGACCTGGAAACAAAAGTTGCGAAGCAAAAGTTGTGTTCTTATGGTTCTCTCTACTTGTTGTCTCTACTGCTTGTTTAATTCATATGGTTGTTTGCCTGACAATATTTACTATGGAAATATATATGCCCCAGGTAACATACCTGCATCCATAATTTCTTCAGATTTCTCAGACCCCTTATGAAGGTCATAAATCTGTTTCCTTTAGAAAAAAATATGTAGTCAATAAAATTCCTTCTCCTTTCTTCAGGACAGGATACATTGACAAAAGGTTAGTGGGTTTATTTTATAACAATGCTTAAAGAGCAAAATATTCTAACCCATTTTTAAAATACTGCTAACTTTAACTTGTTCTATCTGGACACAAATATAAAAGACAGGAGTAGTAAGATGTATCAGAATGTGATGAAAGTGAGAAAAAAGGAGACATTTCTTTATACCTATGAATGATTTTTTTGTTGTAACCAATCTGCTGCTCATGTAGAATGGTACTGCTCAATCTTGACTCTGGACTCAAAATACAGTCCAAAATCTCTTGCTTGAATCCAAATGTCTCAAAAATTTAATTTAATTTAACTTAATTCCTTTTCCTCAGATCAAGCAATGCAGTCTATGAAAAGAGTATTACAAATATTTCCAGCCCCTGTCCTTACATCTCTGCAAAATTCTATTACTTTACTATTTTAACTAGTATTCAGAGGATCATAGTTCTTATTAAAATGAAGTGCTGATATCGGAGTCAGATCACATAGAAGTATTTACCCAGTACCTAACTAGAACTTCTTTTTTTTTCCTTCTTTAGGACACTGGGGGTATGGATGGCTCTGATAAATCATCTTGAGACCCATCATTTGAACACTGAGTGCTAGATGCACATACAAAAATCTAAATGTGCAGAAATCCATTTCTACATTATGAGAAGACATTACAATATGAATTATCTGATTTTGTAGTTTAGTTTGCTTATAGCTGGATGCTGAATGCTAGCGCTAGTACAGGGTCACATACATACTCCTCACCTGTCAGTAATATTCTGTTTCCCATGCAAAGCATGGGAAACAGAATTGGAATGTTCCAGATCACAATACTGAGGTGATCTCTGAACCCTTCAATGGCACAAAGGGAATAGAAGGAGGGATGAGACAGTGCAAAGCACAAGGAATAGGAAATAGTGTGAGTTGACTGTTAGTGTGGATCATATTTTTCTCTCAAAAAGAAAGCTTCTGGTTCATTTCACAAGTTTTTTCTAAAGCTGTCACATTAATTGATTCTTGAATATTCTACTTAATGAAGCTTAGTCAAATATTTTCTGCAAATTATAAGTTTGAGTGAAGAAACACACAGAAGAATGTCATAATACATTTTAAAGAGATCATGTACTAGACTGGAAAATATCACACACACAAATATGAACATATAGACCTCTAGGCAAATTATTTCCCTTATGTTTGATTCCTTTAGTTTTCAGAAAATGCAGAGTAACCACTAGGCAAAGTATTAATATAGATGCAAATAAGTGTCATTAGTTTCTTTATTCTGCTCTGTGTTCTAGGCCAGCCTTGGCATTATAGTCTGATACAACTAATCCTTTAACTTAGTTTTCATAGTCAATATTCTACCCTGCCTCTATTTTAATATGGGAATTATTAGTGGTGCTTCACCATGTTTATTCCAATTTGTAAACAGAGTTCTTTGTAAATCACAGATTTTTCAGATCGGATGATTCATATTTTTAAGGACCTCGTTACTGTACATATGTCTACACTATAGAATTTTATGTGTCAAGTATAATAGAAAAGAGAATACAATCTGCAAGAAAGACAAAACTGCAGATTATAAAAAAAAGAAAAAGTACACCAGTAACATCAACTCAGCAAGACAAGGAGCTGTTTATGCTGTCTCAAGGCTTGGGACTCACATAATCTTCAGGGTGAGAGAAAAATCCTGATCATCTCTCAATACTTCATCATCATCATATAGCGTGTTTCCTATTGCTACTGTGCTAGGTCCACCTGAGCTAATTCTTTGATGGATGGTTCCTATTTTTCTACTTCTTCAAGGGTCAAATACTTTCTTTTTAACAATAGAGCAGAAAATAACATGAAACACATGAGAGAAATAATAACATTGGTAGTGGTGTAAATGCAGCACTGTAGCTCTTCTACAGACAAAGATTAAAAAAAAACCCCAAACATGAGAAATCAAACCAAAGAAAACCCACAAGGAATTAACATTTAACATAGCTGAAAGATTCAGCAGAAGCCAGTAGGGGGTGTTAATTTTAGGAAAGAGCTACAAGACACAGGGGCATGTTCATCTTTGCCAGCTTCTAGTGTAATGAGTTGGATGTTTGAAGAGAAGGGAAGGAAATAAAATGAAAAAAAGGAAAATTAAAATGGAAAAGAAGAAAAAGAGGGCAGTGGGATAAAAAAAAAAAAAAGGTTTTAAGTTCTAAAGTGGCCTGTCACCTCTGAAAAATAATGCTATCCACTTCTATTGTCTTTATAGAATACCTCAGGATTAAACATAAGTGATAGAAGTGTTGCTTTAGCAAAACTGTGAAATGGCAACTACCTGAGCTATGTTGTGTAATAGAAATGTGATGTATTTCATTAGTGTTTGTGAATCTTCTTTTAGGTTTTGGGTTGTGAAATTTTTTAAAAAGCATAATCTCTAGAGGCGTAATTGATAGCCAACATTTGTGAAGTTATTTTCCCCAGGAATTTACAAAAGCCTCTTCTCTGGAGACCTATTAGCATAGCTCAGTGCTTTAGTTTTTTGCTGATATTACAAGCTTTTACATTATGACACATCCTAGTAATATGTATACAAATATACATCTTTAAAATGTATATTTAATTTAATATAATTCACGAATTAAATTCTTTTTGCAGTTGCTTGCAATACATTTGGCTTCCTGACTTTCAGGCAATTCTCATCTACCATCTCAGAAAGAAACTAAATGAAGATGAAACCATCAACAAATAAGAAGATTGGATTTTTCCTGCTTACTTTGACACATCAGACATGACAGAAAAACACAACAGAACTACAGTTTAAAGGTTAATTTCCATAAGAGGGCCTCTGAACTTGTCATAACATGCAGAGATCTATTTCAATTACTGAAAAAACAGAATTTTAAGTGGATGAATGCACACAGTATGCTTCTTTGTTAAAATATGAGTGAAAAATTTCTTTCCATTATCCTTTTGATGAAAGTACACTCCTATCCACCTGATAAAATGTCTCCTGTTTGTATGCTAAACAATTCCTCTAAAAATTGTAGGGTAAATAAAGAGATTTATCTAGGTATGCAGCAGGGAGTTAGAATAACTTCCTTGTAAATCTTAACTGCCCTATATGTCTTAGAAAGTTATCGATTTCGACATTTTAAGACAACTACCAAAATTGGAAGGGGAAGAGTGAGAGGAAGAACAGAGGCAGAAGTACCGCACTGACACGGGAAAAAGAAACTAATGTGTAATCTTTGCATGCCTTGAATATTTGGAAAGTTTGTGAAAGTAGAAAGATACTGTTACGCTTCTTATATCAGTCTTCTGTCCTATTCCTTAATGTAATCAAATGCAGTTGGAATTTCTATAGAATCAAGGGATATTTCCAGTATGTCCTGGTAAAAGTTGGGATAAAAATACTTTTTTATTGAAATGCAACTTCCCAGATCTTAAAACCGAAAAACTTTAAAACTTCTGTTTAGAGAATCTTTAGACCATGTTATTGTTTAAGCTGAAGAATCTATTCTCCCATTCATAGCAATAACCCTTATTAGCTTGTAAAGGATGACATTGAAATAGGCAGATGGGATAAACACTTCAGAACATTATGTCCTTATCAGCAGCAAATGGTGTAAATAATTTTGATGAGCAGTAAACGGTGTCAAATAATTTTAATTTTCATGATGTAAAACTTTTTACACAAATTGAACTTTAGATTTCAGAAATTCTGGATCATAGTCACCTCTATCTGTATTGTTCAAAACTACATAGGCAGTAAGAGGTAAATAAAGAAGTAGTTGTTCCCATCTTCTGTAGTTCTTGAATTTTTATTAAATGAAAAATTACTGCTGGCTCTTTTTAAAGTAATTTGTTGAAAGCAGAAAAGGGCATCAAAAATAATATCAATAATGTTCAGACATTGCTAGCAATATCCAAGTGACATGGATGTATAATTCATTTTGAACAAGTATACACCTTTCTCTGACCTTTTAGATCTTTACTAATATCACCAACAACAATGCAAAATTCTCTCAATGTCAGATGTTGTGTTTTTCTGCCATGTGGACACCAGTCACAAGGAGCTCAGCTGAGACTAACAACTTATTTAGCATAGGTCACTGAACAACTATCAGATGCTCAAAAATTCCAGTGACTACTGACTGCAGAACATTCAGAGCAGTGAGTGAGAGGTGAAAGACTTTATATGCCATTTCCATTCCACTAAGCCATCTAGTCTCCTCCTCTGCTCTTTTTCATTATATTTGACATTTTTTAGATTTAATCTTGGTTCCAGACTAGTAGCCTGTAGATGTGGGCTGAGGGGATGAGATTTTTCTGGCTGTAGAACATAATAAAAGGGAAAAATATGAAAGGTATGTGGAAAATACATGGCATACAGTGTTTAATAGAATTAGTTGCTAAGCACAGGCAGTCTCAGGAAAGAGTTCGGTTTCTAGAGTTGCTCCTGATAGCCAAGTGACAAGGGAGCTGCTTCTTCAACAACCGTGATTCCTCTGTGAAACACTGCATAACATTAGCACCATGGAAGGGACAGAATTGAGATTTAGCCAAAATTGCTGAATTTGCCCCTACACAGGAAGGAAGTGATTATAGCTCTCTTTATTTGCAGAATGGGATTTATTTCTTCAGTTGAGCTCTCTCATTCAGCATACATACAAACTCTCAACCACAAAATCAACTGGATGGATACAAAAAAAAGTATAAACAAATGTAAGATATCTGGCAATGTGTCAGGATATTTCTCCAAGAAGCAAAGAATGAATAGATAAATAAAAAGATAAACATTTGTATTATTTTAATTTCACCTTTTAAAATAATATATATGCACTTACATAATTGTGTTAAAATGTAAGCCTAGACTACAGAATAGTTTGGTTTTAGAGATTCAGAATAATACAGTAAGGGACATGCTAGTCTAAACTCACTTATTCAGAGCCCCAAAACCTAAATGGCAATCCCAGTCTGTCACTTCAGTACTCCATGGCAAAGTTCAAGGGAAGCACTAAGAAGTACTTAGGAAAAGCAATTAGACAATTCTTTTATTATTAGAAAGATCTTTTTATTATTAGACAATGTTTGGGTGCATGTGATTTTACAGATTGATAAATTCTTTCTTAGTGTTTATATATGTAGTCATCTATGCTCATAAATATACATGTATAAAAATATGGATTAAAGAAATATATAAATATGTAGTTAGTATGTATTGTATTTGTCTATAAATCTATCCAAAGTGTACCCATGATTACACCTATTCCATGTTATATAACTGCACATATATATATTTTTTAGAAATACAGGAAAACAAAGGATACAAGGGTGTATGTGTGCATATTTAACTTTTAGAAGGACTGCAAGAATACAAATATTTGAAGATGGTTTTACATTACTTGAATATGAATGAATAATATAAATTTACCCTATATTGCAGAACAGGCTCTAAAATACAACTATTCAGGTATTGTGATTCAGAACAGATTTTCAGCTAACGACACTGAATTCACGTGGGGTGAATGAAACCCATATTTGAACTATTATTGTCTGCCTGTTATGGAAAAGGAATGGGTTTAAAATATGTTTTCTATAATACAATATACATATACTTTCTGTCCTACATAATAAGAACCTAACAATAGGCAACAATTAATGCTGCCTTCAGCCTTGGCTGGTGGCTGCATGATGGTTAAAGGTGCTACATAGAGAGAAATTTACACAGTTTGTACATTTGTACAAAGGCTTATATACATTTGAACATTTATACTTTCCTGTGCTGTGGGATCTTGTAGTGTGTCATTTGTAAAGACCTGTTGGTTAAATTTTTCACTTGGTAACAACAGCACAGTGTGCCATATTTCTGTCAGAGAACACACATGTAGGCATATATGCAAGGGCAATCCGTAAATGAAGCATACATAAGCCCTGCTTTACCTTAATTTTTTTTTCACAGGGACTGTCTCAGAGCTGTGCTTAGCCAAAAGCAAAATAAATTGCCCTCTGAGCTGCCTTCCTATAGGCCCCATGTCTGATTTCAGTATTGTGATTTTCAGTATTGTGTAAGTTTTAGACATCCTAACCCTTTCCTCACTTTTTGGTGTGGGATAGAGGGAGAAAATGCACCTGACTGGGACCTGGTCTCTCTGTGCTTATGCCCTTGAACTAGTGATGCAAACCATGGAGCTGCCACAGCTTGGTAATAATCTTTAACCTGCTCATGCCCTGTAGAGTCCAATGGCTCAGAGGCACTTTATTTCTCTACTTTGGAGCAAATGCTGAAAGTAAAGATGAAAATAAAGAAGTGTCTAGCGTTTTGAAGATGTGGTATATTTTAAAGTTTTCTTCAGTTGACATTTTACTGCAGCTCAGATTGAGAATGTGAATGTTAAAATGTGCATATTTTCCATGGATCACCAGGCCTATTTAAAAACAAAATCAATAAACTCGCCTGCAACAGAAAGATTTCTTGTCAGATTTTTTTTCCCTGGATTCCTCTGCCACTGCTATGAAAGGCAGAGTGTACACCCAGTACTGTGACCCAGCACACAACCAATGCGATCTCAGATTTCCTCTAGGAAAATATCTTTCAAAATGTGATTTCAGATTATAAAAAAGATTCCCCACCATGAGCACCAAACATCATGGCTACTACAGAAGAAAATATATTAATATGCACTTCTAATCTGCAATTAAAATGTGATTTCAAAGGTTCTCTTCTCCTTCCTGTTTCACCTAAATTTTATCTTTGAGCCAGGAGGAAAAAAACACAGAAGAAAAATAGGAATTAATGCTGTTTAAAGATAGACATTTTGAGAAAAAGTGTCAAAAAAATCCAATAATTCATCAACCACTGCTTAAATCAGTTAGTAAATTATGTGCAATGCTGATTTATAAATCAAGAAAGTTACTGAGCTATTCCAGCTCTTGCAACTTTTCCTTTCTGTTTCCAGTTGCTCCAGAATCAATCACATAACATGTATTCCCAGATAATCAAAATAGTGTTGTGTGAAATTCACATTTCCTTCTTTTCACTAGATTTTATTCTTTCATTTGGCATTCATATAATCTCTGACCTTTTAATTTCACTGGTTACCTATATAGTCAAGTGTATATAAAGAGAAACTGAAAAAGTTATTTAGGATGTATAGTTATAATTGCTCAAGGAAAAGAGAGAAATCTTTTATGCCAATATCCGAGAAGGCTATCTGTTACACAAAATTTTCCTTACAGAAATCTAAACTTTAATTTGCTCTATCAGTGTACCTCATTATATATTGATGGTTGAACAAATCTTGTATTATGAAAAGATAAAAGTTGATAAAAGGCATATTTTTGTGTTCAAAACTACAATAATACATTCATTTTTAAGTGTATCTTATATGACAGTCCTCATTTTAGTACACACTTCCTTACTCTAAAATGTATCTTCTTCTGAGTCTTGGAATGATTTGAGTTCAAGAGAAGTTATCACAAAAGAAATTATTTTCTGGCCTTCAATTATAATATGCCTATGCCAACAAAAGTGGCTTATAGCCTTCTGGTGAATAAGCCACAACAGTAACTCTCTCTTTCAAATCACCCCTATTTGTCTGGCTTCATGTGAAGTCAAGATGGAAAAATAATCATTCAATTCTTTCAGCTTGGTAGGGTATTATTGCTAATACTAACAGACAGACAGGATCCCAGATATGCATGAGAACACACTGCCCTTACTGTCCAGCCAAACTTGATTCAGCATGACCACAGACACTTCTGTTTTCACCCATGTCATGCAGTGGACTCGCTGTACCTTCAGACAAGTCTGTTGATGCTGAAGCTTTCCTGGTCAAAGAAGCAAGGCTGAGTTCACTTCCATAAAACTGAGTCATGGTCCACCTGCCCCAGAAATCTGTGAATTCAGTTCATTTTTTTTTTTCTGAAAAACTAAACAGCTTACCATAAGCACAGTAACTGTTTCTATAAAGGTAATCGATAGACTGACTAAAATTAATCCCCTTTGTACACCAGTGGCAAAGCTCCCACTGACATCAGCACAGCAAAAGTTCAGCAAATTTTACTGAATTAGGGAACAGCAGTACAAAACAGAAATGTTTAATGTTTTCCTCTGGGTATTTAATGGGCTGTAAAGTTTAGTGGTTGCACAACTCCCATTAATGTCAATAGGAGAAATGTGCTAAAATTGGGTCAGGGTCAGTTCCTTCTGAGGATGTTAAATGAAAATGAACTTAAACATAAATACAGCAAAAAGTTTTATTTAAATGAAAAACAAACCTGTTCCCCCAAGGTCTACCCTAGAATTTAGATGAAAGTTTACTAGTTACCTTGGGAAAATGTATTTTGTGAAAATGGACCTTGTCACACCAGGGACAATTTTACTAGAATCTAGCACTTAATGTTGCTAGTCATAAATAATACAGTACATAGTTTTGCAAAATTCAGAAAAAAACCCCAAACACAACAACAACAAAATACCCCCCAAACCAACCAACCAACCAAAGCCAACACCACCAACAAAAAACCCAACAAACCAAACCAAACCCAGCCAAAAACTAACAAACAAACAAACAAAAACACAAAACCAAACCCTCAACAAAAAACTATAGCTTTTTGAAAGGAATTATAGCTGCACAGTCCTTATAGATACAAGAGTATAGACTGAGTGGGTGAGTGGAATATGAGAAAGAATACTTCAGAAAATAGATGTCTGAAGTAATGTTTAATCTTTAGGGCAAGGACTAGTAGATTCTAGGAACTGAGAGTAGAAAACCATCTGTGTCCTCAGCAACATAATGAAAAGACTCTTCTCATAGGTAGTCAGACGGATTATTTACCTGAAAATTTTAGTGCTAAGTTGATATCTGGAGAAAAAGAGATAAAACATAAGGACCTGAAAAGGAATCTGAAATAGATGTACTAGCCTGTCAGGTTGTAATGATTGTTTGTTGGTTCCATAACATAGAGATAACAATGTTTCTAAGAAAGAATCAGTCAATCATTGGGATTTTTGTTGTTCTGCAAATTTTTAACAGTTTATGATTCTGTGAGCCATCAGTTAGGTGAATACTAAGGCAAATGATAAAAACAGATTGCAAAGATATCTTTATGATGATCACAGAATCTGTTAATATTTTCCCCAAATATCTTACTTTTTAACAGTTTTGTTGTGGTGTTGGGAAATACAAATGGTGTACAATGGTCTTAAACAACCATCTCACCTTTATCACATTAATGTCAGTGGTGAGCTTGAAATCCCAAAGATAACATTTCAGTATTGACACTGATTATTAAACTGCTGATCATTTTAATAGGCAGATTAAGGGAAATGTAAAAATACAGAGACAAGTGGGAAATAAAAGCATTAGTAAAAATATGGAGAATGCAAAATATGACCAGAACTGATGAGGAAAAGAACCCACAAGCCTGCTCGAGTTTAGCAGAGACATGTAGGTTTAACAGTCTTACATTCTACTGTGAATCTTGTTATATCACATCTAGAATAGACACTTTAAAAGAAAAGAGAAATCAGGAGTCTTCTATTGTTCCATGCTATTTATGTCACACACAAAAGAAAAAAATATTATACCATTAAACCAATCTTTACTATTTCCTTTTTGTTTTGCAAAATAAAACCAGGACTGTATAGAAGGTTAATATTTTCTTGAAATATTTTTAAAGTAACAATGATTAAATTGCTATACATAATATTATAATAAACATAATATTATAATAAATATAATAATAAAATAAAATCTCATCGTTTTGGTTTTGGTTCTATTTATGTATTTATTTTGTGTCAGGACAGGTGATAATCTCTGTTCTTTCAGAATTTTTTTCTTACATTCACATTGAAATGGAATGCTTGAATTTTCATGGTGCTGTGAAAGTGCTGAGATGCACTGAGGAATATTACATAAAACACTATTTGTTGTATGATGTTAAATCAGTTGAAAGTGAGTCCTTTGGATCAAGTGCAGCAGGGAGCTGAACAAGTATCTTGTAAGCCTGAGATTGTTGAGCCAGAGGTCAGCATATCCCTATCTTTGTTCCTATAACAGAACCATAAACACTGACAAACACAACATTAATTGAAGACTGTAATTTCCAATTGTGCCAAGGTATTGAATTTAAATTGATCAATAGGTCTGAGTCTCTAAGCTTCACTGGTAAATTTTGCTTCTGATTATCATCCAAGTAGTATGCATGAGCTTTGAGAATAACTTGGAAAATGCATATACTATCTTGGGTTTTATGTCTAGTCAGATGTCTCCCTATTACAACTTGTGAGTGTTGTGACTTATTCTCAGGTTCTGCATCTGTGAGAACTCTATCCCTGTCAGAGCATCTGCACTATGCAGAGAGTCAAGCTCTGGACTAAGTGCCCAGAGAAGTTCTGCTATGTCCCTCCTTGGAGATACTCAATACCAAATGCACGAAGGACCTGAGCAACCTGGTCAAACTTTGCAATTATTCCTTGATGAGCAAGGTGTAAGACTAGATGACCTCCAGAGGTCCCTTCCTGCCTATTTTCTTACATGATTCAAGTTTCTAAAGACTTTTAATAAGAAAAGCCTATTGTTATCCTTGCCCTTCTGTCTGACCCTTTTTTTTTTTTCTTTATCTCTCAGAATTCTTGGAATTTATGTGTCCCTCAATTGCTTCTGGAGCTTTCATTTTTCTTGTGAAAGTTTCTTTCAAATAAGACACTACTTTTTGCTGTTGCTTCTCTTTATTTCAGAACAAAAAGTACCTTCTCCAAGACTATGTCATTAATCTACACACTGCAAAAGACTCAGTGCACAAATTTTGATTGAACTGTGATATTATCCACTCCAGTAACTGTCCAATTTTATGATAATGTAAGATTTTGCATTACAGATACATGTACTGTAACTCTAGAATTTACTTAATTTTGCAAGACAAAATCATGATTCAAAAGTCATAAATAATAAAAAGGAAATTACATATTCCTTTTAACTGATCATAGGGTTCATAAATTATTCCCATAAAAAATATATATATTTAAAAGTCTGGAAGCATGCTGTAAAGGTTAGAAGCCTGGGAAGTCTCCATTATATATTGGCTTTTCACTCAAAGATCAGCAGAAACTCCATTGTTAGACAACAGTGTATTGTCTAACACACTAAATATCCTGCCTAGTATTAAGAAGGCATGACATGTTTGTTTGAAAGGAAAGGAGGATGTCGTTTGGTGAAACTGCAGGAAGCTTCAGAGTAGCAATAGGGTTTCTTTTTTTTCAGTGCCTCCAATTGACTTTATACTCATTCTAAAGAATTCATTGAGATTAATTGAATTCAAGATACAAATTCCACTAATTCACTTTTTCATTTAGGGCTAAAAGAAAAGAGAACTTGACAATGGTAAGCATATATAATCTATTGGTTGCTGGAGGTTATGTTTTGCTATTTGTACTCCATGTGTTACAGAAACTCAAAACTTGATGTTTCTTTGATCATGTTAAGGCTCATAATGCGTATACAAGAGTACTGTGCTAACAAAGTTTCAGTTACAATTTATATACAGAACAAGAGAAACTGAGAATTAAAAAAAAAAGTGTAATATAAGGTCAAATAATTTAAAAATAATTCTGCTCCTTAAATACAGAACATTTTATGTGAATCTTTTTTCTAACTATGATATAGAAACTATACCAATTTTCATTAAAATGTGCATTTCTAAGGTAAATCACCTATTATCTCAAAATCTCATTTACATAAATTATATCTATTGTCATATCTACCTCAATAAGCTGTATTTCCTTTTAGATTTTTGCTATCTTTGTGACTGGCTATTGGAGATTCAAAATGAATGTCTAATGACCCTCAGTGATTTGTGAACAGCAAAATGTTTTGCTTTCTTACAACTTTAGTGTTCTAAATAGAATTTCACATTGGAAGTGGAGAATAGTGTCCAACTGAAACAGGAACGTAATAGTGGAAAATATAAATTTTTTAAGAAACTGGAAGAAAGGGGTTCAGAGGTGGGGATGTGGGCAGGGAGTTGTAGGCTGGTCTGTGATTACACTTTTTTTTTTTTTTTTTTTTGCAGTAACACTTCTAATTAGTGAAATGTGCTTGCTTTGCCCTGGCTAATTGAATTTCAGACTGATAAACACTTATGTATACACATAAGTTTTTATATGCCTTCTGACATTTTATTTGTTTGTTTGCCTGCCTTCAGCAACACTAATTGGCTGAAGTAATCATGGAATCCTCTAATATGCTTCTATTTTAAGCCCTTATGGTGAATCCCTGAGGTTCATAAATATTCTTTCCTATAAATCTTTATAGGAAGGTTTTCTTATTCACACATATAAATGCTATATTCACAAATGGGTGACTTTTGTACATCATGCAAGCTGGTGTCCTAAGAGAGTGACAAAACCTTCATGGGCAGAACTGATCCCCTAGGAATTCACAAAAGACAGCCTGTTGCTTATCCTGTTGTCTAGGCAGTCACTTAAGTAACAGGTGTTTGAGGAAATGTTGTCTGTTCCCTCCAGAGTCTAACTCCAGTCTCTTTCTCAGACTGTGTTGTTTCATTCATCTTTTGAAAGTTTTTCCAACAGCACTAGGACTCCTGTAAAGAGAAACCAGACGCACACAAGACCTGTGGACGTTGATATTATTATAATGTAAAGAACAGCCATAGGACAGGTTAAAGATCCCTCTCTTCTACTGTCAAGTTTTTAAAGTGGACACTAAGCACATAATCAGTGAATAAGTAGAGGAACATGTGTGTAACCAAGTTATATCCTTTGGATAGTATTCAATAAGTACTTCATCTTAACTTGATAGTTTCTTTTCTAAACTAGTCAGTGTATGCAGGTAGCTGCTTCTGTTTATACATCAATTTATTCATTCAATATAGGGAAAATAGCTGTTTTCCATTCTTGAATGCTTGGAGTTTAGGATATATAACTTAGAATTTGAAGACATACTTCACCTGTTTTTTACTTTTGTTCAACATATCGCAGGTGTACAGAGTCTTAAAAAAGTGATCCTTATTTGTTAGTGGATCACATCAGAGTTTTACCTCCCCTATAGGAGTTGTTTATATCGTGAGCCCAAAACAGTATTTCTTTCATATCTTGAGTCATTAGGTATCAGTGACATCCCTAACATGTGTCAGACCCTTTTATGCATAAAAAGATACAGTAAGCTACAAGAAATTTTTAAGCTGACTTTCTATGAAGATTTAAAATTACTTTAGTAACTATTTATCTAGATTTTTTGACAAAACTATATAAAGAAGATATATTGGCAATTAAAGTTACATATACTTGGAAAGCAGGGTAGATTTCATAATCTCATTTACAAAGACAAAGCAAGGTTTATGTACATGCTACTTCGACTAGAGAATTTCTGATTTGATTATCTTCAGAAGAGCCTAATACTCTTAAACACAGAGATCAGATCTGGCTTTGCTAAACACCAGCAAGCATATATAGCAAGGGCAATATTCAGTCTTGCTTACAGCTTTAAACTATAGTTGCTTAAAATTAAACTTAGAGGAACTTAATTCTTCAGCTTTACTCAACAAGAGGTTCTGCCTTCCATTGTTTTGCAGGAACCATTAGTTGTTTGCACCTTCTCACTTGCCTCAAGTCAGCTAAACCAGTTTTGCAGTAGGAGTTGAGAGGCAAGACAGGAAAATTATATTTATTCTGATTTCCTATAGCTCTATCTTTTTCCCACTCAAGGCCAGACCTGTGAAAAAGTGATCATTATTCTTCATTCCTTATTTAGGGATATTCTTTAACATTCTAAATAGCAGATTGAAAGAACCTAGAATCAGAATTCTGGTTACTCAATATTTATTTTGGTCTGTTTTTTCAGTATGTACAGGCAAGAGTCAGATAAAACTGTTAACAATGTTGTTTCCTGTAGCAGCTAGATAAATTCTTGCTAGTTCATACTGAATTATTATTATTAAAACAAAAACACATAAAACTTAAGTTTTTTGTTTTGTTTTGGTTTTTTTTTTTTTTTTTTTTTTTTTGGTATGGAAAGTATTATGGAATTGTTCCCATGCTAACTTCTCATAATATTCAACAGGAAAGTGCTCCCTCAATGCCTGTTGAAATGTGTATCATTTTATATATGAAACTATCTCATTTTTGCTATATTTCTTTGAACCAGATTAATTTCAAAATTACCTTAGTCTGACTTGTTAAGATACTAGCATGCAAAGATCAAAAGAATTACTTTCTTTTTAGTACCTGAGTCTTCAAAACTGTCAAGATTTAAAAACTGACACAGAGCAGCTGTATCCATTATCAGATTAACTGGTAGATGGATACTGAACTTTAAACTGCTTCCATTATTTGGTGAGTAACAATGTCTTTCCAGTTAATTCCACTGTGACATCCATTCTGAAAAGAGAACTGGAACAATATTAACATATTAGAGTGGCCTTGTGGTGCATAAACTGGATTCTTTTTTCATGAAATTAAACTCTAAATTTTTTCTGTAATATCTAGCTGATGCACTTTAGTTGCAAAAGGGCATTGAACCTGTGGGACACAATTAGAATTCATCTGATGTTGAGGTTGGGGGGGGTGGTGAATTAGGTCTCTCTAAATCAGAAACTCATCACCAACTGAACTGTTCACTAAAGCAGATGTAGACAACCCAGTAACACAGACCATTTTAAAAATTATTTTATTTTCTTTAACATCCAAGTAGCAAGTAAATTATTCCCACTGTCAGTCACTTATTATGTGAGAGCTCGAGAGCCCACAGTTAAACTGATTCGGGCATAGCAGTGTTCTACAAGTTGAAATGAATATTCACCCTTGAACAGAGTATTGATTTACTTCTCCATTGGGACTGAGTGCCACATGCATTTACCATGGAAGTATTTGATTGTTTTCTAATGGCTGAACCAAACCAGTGACTAATTTTTTCATACGCACTGTGATTTTCCACTGCATTCAAGAACATTCTTTTTACATAATGTTCAGTTCAATCAGTGAGTTGGAAAAGATACAACCTTCTCTTACTGCTGTTACTAGTTTCCAGGTTTAGACCCGACAACATAGAAACTAAGGCTGAAGAAAAAATAATGTGATAGTTAAACTTTGGTAGTGTACACTGCCTTCAGGATAACCACTATTTTGAGATGGGATTATTGCTAAATACTTTGACCAGGCATGAAAGATCCTCTTGAAGCAATTCTAACATTCTGTTCATATCATAAACCATAATATTTTTACTAGTATTTATATATAGGCTTCACACAAGCATCTGCACATACTCGAATTTAGAAACAATGATAGAAAATTCTATTATTTATTCTACTCTTCTGCTTGAAAATGGTTATTATCTGGTCCTTCAGAGGAAGACACAGAGAGTCCATTAATGATTAGCTATAATAAAAGCTACCTAAAGGAGAACTTTCTTTAAAAAACACAGTTTAACCCCATAAGCCAAGCTCTTAGAATGTTTCATAACTTAAAATTAATATTTATCAAACCACTGAATTTTTCCTTGGTTTTGATTTCTCTTGCACCTGCCATTTTTCATTTAATAATGACCTTCATCTATTCTTTCATAATTCAAGGAGGAGCTCTGGATTGGAATTTTAACCACACATTTCAGAAGTATTATGTTTTCAGTAACGTTTTCTGTTCTTATTATGAGCATTATCATGAGGACTGATTAATTTTCTGTCATTCTCTGTCCTTGTTATAATTCTTGCTCCACGAATAAGACATTAAACTTTTCATGTACAATATATTATTCACTTCCTGTACTGCATTAACCTTTCAGATCTTCTGTATTTTAGTAGGCTGGCAATTTTATTCCTTTTTAAATTTTGTTAGGGTGATGGAAGGAAAAGGTAGCAGAGCCAACCAGTCAAATTCCAGAAAATTTACAAGGTTAATGTAAAACATTTTTAACCTCTGCAAATGCATGAGAATGTAAGCCTAAATTTTAAAATATAATCAGGAGGATAGGAAAAATAGTATACTAGAGTGAAATAGTTTGATACAAAGCACTTTTTTATTCCTGCTTAAAGGGATAGTTTTACACCATGTGATTTTTTTTCCTAGACTTAACTGGTGCCTTGGGTTCTCATTAGCAGCAAAAATATCTCCTTCTTTGGATCAGGTCCTTTTTTATAAGCCCTTTGCTTATTGCTGTTATTTGCAAAAGATACTTGACAAGAGAAACTGTAAACGTAATAAATGGATTTATAATGCCCTTTTGAATGCCATAAAGTTAATTCTGGTCACTAGTGGGGCTTTTTCTGAATGACGAGTTTAACTTGCTCTTGATCTTCAAAAAGAGATAGGCCTCTAGCTTAATTTAAAACTGAAGTCCAATTAAGTACTAGCTTCCCGGCCTTGGCTGCTCGCGGGAGGTGGCACAGGCCCCCGAAGTGGCCTCTGTTCGCGGAGCAGTGGCCGCTGCCTCCGCCGCGCCGCTGCGATACCGGGCCCGGGTCGGGCGGGGCAGACGGAGGCACGCGCCGCCTTCCGCCCTGCGCTGCCGGCCCCGGCCGAGCCGACAGGGGGCGCTGTGCCGCCCGCAGCCGCTTCGAGAAGGTTCCAGAGAAGGCCGTTTCTGCCGCAGGTGGAGCGAGGCTGCCGCGAGGTGCCGGGTGTGGCGGGCGGAGGTGAGCGCGGCTCGTTGTGCGGCTCGTCGCGGGGCTCGTCGCTATTCCCCGAGGCGCTGAGCGGCGGGGCGAAAGGCGTTCGGGCGTGACTTCGGTAACCTGGGAGGCGAGCGAAACGCAGCCCCAGGCAGTATATGACATGGGGGCCGTATCCAGGGCGCGGGGGAAAGAGCTGTCCCGCAGCAGCGCGTTAAAGCAGGATGCAGGCGGCCGAGTGAGGGGCGCGAGCGTCAGTTCCTCTGCACACTGTGCGCGCTTCGGCCGCGGGCGCAAAGAATACCCCGTTAATAAGTCTTCCCTACAAAACCTCCTGTCTTATGCTGCCTTCTACATGCCCTCGGTTATCAGAAGGCTGGAGGCAGGCTGCAGCTTAGGATGCATTTGTGGAAGTAGTCGTATTCCCAATAATTTACTCGGCATGAGGGGAGAGGTGGTCCTACAGCCACTGCTGGGGTGGCAGCACCGCTCCCTGGCAGCCCGCAGGGTCCCCGTGGCACGGTCTGCGCTGCCTGCTGCCCGCAGGCTCAGTCACAAGAGCTGTGCTGTCTGCCCTCCCGGCCCCACCAGGTATTTTTATTTGAAGAGGCCATTT
The DNA here is from genome assembly GCA_024611175.1 of Megaceryle torquata. Classification (NCBI taxonomy): domain Eukaryota; kingdom Metazoa; phylum Chordata; class Aves; order Coraciiformes; family Cerylidae; genus Megaceryle; species Megaceryle torquata. The sequence continues at coordinate 10,512 of JANIJG010010582.1, read as the reverse complement.
TCTTTGCTTATCATGACCCTGTTTTAGGCTTTTTATATTGCGAAGACTACTAATTAGCTTGCATTCCTGTTTTGCAGTAGTGTGGCTATAACGACACCTAGACAGGCAGGATGATTTGTCAGGGAAAAATTTAATGAAATATAACAAGGCACATCTAAAGACTCTGTTGCATCTGGGAAAGAACAGCCCCGTTACCAGAACAGGTTGGGGACTGACCTGTTGGAGTGTAGCACAGGGGAAAGGAACCAGGGGATCCTGGTGGACAGCAGGATGACCATGAGCCAGCAATGTGCCCAGAAATGCCAGTGGCATCCTGGGGTGGATTAGAAGGGCCAGAGTTTTCCTCCCCCTCTACTCTGCCCTGGTGAGGCTGCATCTGAAATACTGCGTCCAGTTCTGGGCCCCTCAGTTCAAGAGAGACAGGGAACTGCTTGAGAGAGTCCAGCACAGAGCCACAGAGATTATGAAGAGTTTGGAACATCTCCCTTGGAAGGAAAGGCTGAGGGCGCTGGGTCTCTTTAGCTTGGAGGAGGCTGAGGGGTGACCTCATTCAAGTTTATAAATATGTAAAGGGTGAGTGTCAGGAGGATGGAGCCAGTCTCTGCTCAGTGATGTCCGATGATAGGACAAGGGGCAGCGGGTGCAAGCTGGAACATGGGAGGGTCCGTGGAAACACAAAGAGAAACTTTCACAGTGAGAGTGACAGAGCCTGGACCAGGCTGCCCAGGGAGCGTGTGGAGTCTTCTTCTGTGGGGACATTCCAAACCCACCTGGGCAGTGTGTTCCTGTGTGACCTGCTCTAGGTGATCCTGCTCTGGCAGGGGGGTTGGACTCGATGATCTTTTGAGGTCCCTTCCAACCCTTAACATTCTGTGCTTCTGAGACCACAGCTCTCAAGAATATTTTGCTGATACTGCACAAAATACCATGATATTATAAAAAGCATTCAAGACAAGGCCTGATCAGGAATGCTTCTTGAGCATTGTGAAATCACACAAAAGTCAGGTAGGTATATCATTTTTGTAGTTCCAACTTCTGCTAGAAGGAAATTAAAAAGGTTGCAAATAATATTCCTTTTGTGTTTTCCTCTCATCCTGGCATCAGTCTTGAAAAAGAGTTTGCAGACACACTTTCAGGTGGTTTGAACATAATGTCTAGAACAATGTTTCAGTCTCTCTATTTGCCTCAGACATGTTAGTCTAAATCCCATATTTATTTCACTTCTTCACATCTCAAGAAACTAAAGTCCTGTCTGATATATACAGTGAAGATGAAATGAATTATTAAGTGAGGAAAAAAAGAGAATTATTAATTTTTAGACTATCACCTGCTATCTGGATGGACTTCTTAACAATCAAAAGATAATTTATGAAGTTTTGAAAGCAGTTTGTGGCATTTGAATCAATATTTTGAACTGAATTGCTAAAAAGCATGCACATATCAGAATAGATTTTATTGCTAGAAAACCTAATAGCAGCTAATGCTTTGATTTTAAGCAAGCATTCAAAAATAAACATAATAAAGAAGCATCACTAGTGACCAAACTTACATTTAAGAAATTATCTAGTGAGCAAACTTACTTTTAAGGTAATATCTAATAAAAAAAAATGTTTAAAACAGCACCCAGGCTCACATATTTGAGTATTTCCTGTCTTTAAACCAAATGGCACAATATATAGAGAAAAAACTAGCTAGAACATTTTTAACAGAATATTTTTTATGACAGAACATTGAAATTCAAGAATGTTAATTATTAAATGTAAATGTTCATTGCTAATAATAAATTTTGGTTTTAAAAACCCCATAAAGTTATTATTCTAATAAAATATTATTTTAATATTTTTCATATTTCTTCAAATTAATATAAAATATATATAAGATTAATTAAGAAAGTCACTAGAAACACTAGTCTGCATTTCTCCTAGATAGCCTAAGGATTACATTAATGACAAGGGAAAGCAGAACTGACTGTGAAATCTGACAATCACGGTATACAATCTATGTTGTCTAGCTGTGATATTGACATTTTAGAAATGTGCAGAAATAGCCAAAGTAATTAAATGGAAAGGTAATTATTTTTAATTCTTGGATCTGTGTAAATACCAGTTATGAAGTTTATATTTTTTACAAGTTTTAGCAATTTTCTTCTAAATTGAGATTTAATTAATAAGATATCTCCTTTACTAGCATAAGGTAGTGTCTTACAAGAAGAGTTCTGTAATTTGTTTTAAATTATGGCTGTAACAAAAGGAGGATATGTGATGCGTATTTAAATACTAGCTTGGAACTATATTAGGATTGCTAGTCTTTTACATCTTTTCAAAAACAGACAGAATATTTATGTATTAGTAACATCATTTGTGAGCCCTATAATTTCTTTTAAGAGAGATACCTGAATTTACTGCCTTTCCCAAACTCTTAAGGATTCTGTCTTAAAAGTTTTAAAATACAGAGAGCTGAAAGTCCTAGCTTTCCTGAGGAAATAAAAGCAAGTTGGTAAAATTACTGTGATCATATAGTCCATTCACTGTTTAAAAGAAAAGATGTTTTACAAATCTTCAGTCTGGAGAAGAGAAGGTTCCAGGGAGACCTAATAGTAACCTTCCAGTACCTGAAGGGAGCTTATAAAATGGCTGGAGAGGGCCTGTTTACAAAGGTCTGGAGGGAAAGGATGAGGGGCAATGGTTTTAAATTAGAATGGAGAGGATTTAGAATAGAAATAAGGAGGAAGTTCTTTACCACGAGAGTGGTGGAGCACTGGAATAGGTTGCCCAGGGAGGTGGTTGAGGCCCCATCCCTGGAGACATTCAAGGTGGGGCTTGAGAGAGCTCTGAGCAACCTGCTCTAGTTGAGGATGTCCCTGCTCTCGGCAGTGGGGTTGGACTCAATGACCTCCAGAGGTCCCTTCCAAAACAGACATTTCTGTGTTTCTATGTTTCTAAATCTCTCATTGGACTATGTGTTCATATATATCCCCTGATGTTCTGTCCAGGTTCAGGCACTTAAGATCTTTTAGTACCACATTTTAATTATTCTATACATTACTGCCTTTTGTATTATATTTGGTGAAGGGTGAAATAACCTGGGGCAATGGAACAAGTAAATAAATAAATAAATCAGACTTTATTTTAATGGTGAATCTTAATACACAGCATGCAATTATGGTTTTGATTAATATAGCGGAATCCCAATATAATGATGTATTATTCAATGCAATTCTAAAGTCTTTCAATAAAAACACTCTTTTCTGTTGTTTTGGTTTGGTTTTATGGTGAATATCATAAATTGCCAGACTATTGAATCTCTCCATCTAATGGCCTTGTAATGAAGAACCCACCAAAATGTACAAAATATTTTGTGAGCTGGAGAAACCTATTGAAAGCTACTTAGCAGTAACAGAATTGAGCCCTTTGCTAAAACAGAACAAAAGAAATCCAGTTTTCTACTGGTAGTGTGTTTAAGTCAAGTCACCTGCAGTCTCTTCTATGCACCTATATCATAGAGTTTAACACGTTTTACCAAGATGTTCATTCTAGATTAGCAGAATTCATTTGAAAAACCTGTTACTTAGGATCATTTAATAATGGTACTATTTTAGTTAAGTTACTAGCTATAACAAAGAAGTGTGTGTGGGGAAATCCTGTAGCCTCTATGTCTGTCTGATTCTGGCAATGTGATTTTCTATAATTCCTTCAGTCAGTGGGAACTGTCTCACTTTTTTACATTTTGGCTTTCATAATTATAGCTCAATTTTACAAGGGAAAATGAGTTTCCCTAAGGTAAGTATTCTCTTGTTACATGAGAAGTGAGATCCAGACACTGTGAATTACTGGCAGAGACCTATATTTTCCTGTATTTTCTTCATTTGGTGGAAGATTTTTCATTATTATTTTAAATTTTGGACCAGAAAAGATATAAATGAGTTCTTGAAGAGGAAATGTATTATTCCAATAAACCTAAAATCCAGCCCTATAGGTATATGCACCCTGTGTTTTCTGATAGAGTTCAGAAATGTTTCAAGACTAATTTGAAACTATGCATAATTTAGACAAAACCTTATGTATTAAAATAAGTCAAGTTAGCTTAATTACTCCTTTCTCTAGACTTAAATGTTGATTAGCAACTTTACTCTGTACAACCTTCTGCAAATTACTTAAAGGAAAATTACTTACTTTTTATTTATTGAGTTTACATGTAAACAGTAAGCATTTATTTCACAAATATTCTTCCAATTTAGACGTGTCTTGAGCTACTTGGAGAAATACCACTGCTGTATGTTTTGCTTTAAAGAGTTCTTAATTTCTTGCTTTGTTATTAAATTATCCATGTTCAGTCTTTTGCTCCAGTTTTCTCAGTAACTTTATCTTTTCAGTTATTTCATTGTGCAGTCTTTCTGCTGAATATCCAGACAGATGTAATTGTTTACATAGAAAGTGTGATTTTACCTTGAATTAGTTAAATGAAATATACATCTGAATCCTGTATTGGTTTAAATTGGGAATATATGGATTAAGTTTAGTAAACTCACAGTTACAATACATACCTACATAACCTTTATATTCAAGTAAAGGTTCTATTCTCGTTTTGCCTATTTTTTTTCTCTCTGCCTTTTCTATTTTTTTTTTCCAGTTTGTTTATTTTTGTGCTAGATTTACCCATTACCCATGACTTTCTTATCTTCTTTGCCATACTTTTTACCTTGTCTCTCGCTAAGATTTGCTTATATTTATGCATCCATATCTACTTTGGTATAACCTTTTCCTTCCCATTTTTCATTCACTTCTGTCCATACTTCTGCCTTCTGTCCCCTGATTGCCTTCACCTCTACTCCCTAGTTGCTTTTGAGCTAGCTGGCCATCATTCAGACTTCATCAGAACAGCTGTTCGTATGGTACAAGGGGCAGAAGGAACACACTTTGAAAAATGACCCAGCCCAAAACTCCACAGGGTAGAGTCTGTAGGTCAATCTGTTTGCTTCGGACATCTCAGGTTCGAAAAATGCAAACTTGATTCTGAATGATAGTGAGGAGGAGTAAAAGCAGACAATAAACATTGCTTTATCTTTAACATACTGCTTTAGATTTTAATCAGCTAAGGCTTTTACATACCTTTAGGTTATAAAACAATGCTGCATTAAATGTAGTTATGGAAACACAATGTCTTTAATGGAGAATAAGATTTTTGAAGTTAGAAAAAGAATTTAGAGAACCAAGCACAAAGTTACCCCAGTTCGAGGGGAGTTCAGTCTGCCGTATTAACAAAGTAATCATGAAACCCCCAATCCTGAATAATAGGCATGTGAAGCTACTTTAAAAACTTCACACACTCTTCTTTTCAGTGTTGGTAAGGCTATTGCATAAGAATAATAATGATAGTTTCCCACATAAGGAAAATGTCCCAAAAAAATTTTAAGAGTGAGGGTTCTAAAAGTGAAGCTTAAAAAACCATACTTGAATTGATATTGCTAGGTAATTACTATATCTGTTTAGACCACTCGGGCATGAACATAGAAAAAAGTAGAGCTATATAGCTATGTCTGGAATTTTGGTCAGTAGGCAGCAATTCTGATACTCCCTGTTGTTTAAAATTTCTAGTGTATTTTGGTGATTCTCACATTCAACACAACAGTGGTAAAAAGGAACTAAAGATTAAAAAACAAAAACAACAACAAAAAACCCCACAAAAAACACACACACACCAAAAAAAAAAAGGCAAAAAACCCCAAACAAAACCCAAAACAACAACAAAAAAATGAATCTCTTAAAAATATTATTTCTTCTTTGTCCATGAGATAAAGCATATGTGAACTCTTGCATTAATTAAACTGTTAACAACTTGGTTTCTTCTACAAAACTCTTCATTAAGCCTTAGTTCCCTTAATATGTCATTTGACTCTGCAGTGGGTTGTAGTTTTCTTTCTCCTACCAGCTGCTAACCACCATTCTATGACCATGAATTCTACATTAATGAAGAAAGTCCTATTATCCATTCAAAGTTACTTTTTTTGTTTACTCCTGTATGACAATGGAAGAAACAATGATAAAAAGGACAACCTTATCTTACTGTCAGATTGTATATTTGCTAACATTTGTGACCTTGTGTTTGCTTTCCTTCTGTGCTTATTTTACCTTTTATTTTTATATGGCCATCTGTGATCCTTACATAGAATATAAATCCTTTCAGAATGTTTGTGCAGCAAAGAATACAAGGATACTAAAAGTGCAACAGCCGCTGGGCACTACTTAATACAATAACAGTAGCAGTAGACTGTGTTTATATGTGCCTTTTGATACTTCAAAATTTCTATTGCAAACCAGACTCTTTTACCCTAAATATCTGCATTGAACTCAGCAGCAGATAGGACATGACAAAAAAATAAGATAAAAAAGGCTTATGATGTCATGCTAATGTCCACTAATTCTATAAAATTACACTATTTTGGTAAAGCTAAAGAGCTTTTTTTATTCCTGAAAATCTTTGACTAAGAAAAGTTGTATTGCTGCAACTAGCATTTGAATCATATGCACTTAACCATGGATTTGTGGTCCACATCCATCACTCCTATGCATCTTTCCCTTCTTCCCTTCTTATTTCAGGACTTTTCTCACAGCTATCCTGAGAAAGGATGAAGCAGTGCAGAAGCTTCTGAAGTCAGGAAAAGATAGATGTGCCTAATGCAGTCTGCCTGCCTGAAGTAAAATAACTATCTGATGATGGGACAGAAATTTCTTATCTGAAATACATATCTGCTCTTGGAACTGTTTCTCCTTCCACAGTTGAGGTGAACAACAGGATGATCGTGAGATGGGATGAGCAGAGAGGGTAACTCTGGACTCCAGAAGAAAAAGGCATCAATGTTAAGGAATCACTAAGGCTTGCTGAAGAAACACTTCTTTCTTTTCCAGGGCTGGGAATGTTGCCCAATATAGTTAGCATTTATATTGCCTGGAAATTACATTAGAACATTTGGGAGAAGTTGCCTTAAAATATGGATGGTTTCAGGGCCAGATTTTTGGAACAGTACACATGTATGGTATATATGAATATTGTGCAAATATTTACATGTGAGTAATATATCCGTTATTTTTTTCAGTTGTGGTGAGGTGTTTGCTGCATAGACATTTTGTTCCTCTGGAAATCTGGCACTTAAACAGTGATAAACTAGTTTTGCAGACCAGAATAGAGAGAGCACTTTGACTCAACTCAAAGTTCTAGGGAGAATAATATTGAAGTCCATGTGATACAGATGGACAAATTTAGCTTTATGTCACTGCTGTGCTTTCAAGAACTTAGATCATAATGTATGACTGCCATAAAGATGTTCTTTGGGGCCTTTGGCTGAAGTACCACACTCACTCATTTCTAGATGTCTTTTGTGAGGGGAGAATTAAAGTAGGGTCACAACTGTATTGCTTTGCTAGGACACATGTACAGGATCACAGGAAGCCATGTTATCAAAAAAAGTAATTTTCTAAATCTTCCCTATTTGTCCTTCCTATACTATTTGAAATGCAGCAGTTTGTTACCATCAAATACAGACTTAATTTCTGTAAGGGCTAGTGGTCTTTTTAGCAGTTAAAAATGCAGGTTCAGATAATCTTTTGATTTTTCCTAACTATGTTGAAGAGAGAAGAGTCTACTTCCAAAATTCCTCATCCTACATCTCAAGTCAAAAGCATTCTTTGACAGTGCCAAATGATCTCATTTAAACTGCAATATACTTCTAAAAGGAATAATGTCAAAAGCAGGCTTTCATTTGAAAAAAAACAACTTTGGCTTTATTTATACAAATAACATGATATCTATAGGCTAACTACCAACTTTAAACAAAAAATATATGCTATAACGTGAATGGCAAATGATTTAGAGTGAACTAATTAACTTATTCATCCATACTTCACAAAGACCATGATTTTATAATACAGTAGTAGTCTATTTCAAATTTTCATAGTTTTTATTCAATTTTTAAAGTAGATTTTTTTTAAGTGGAGGGGTTATTTTTGCTATATTAAAAACAAAGGAAAGGAAGCTTGACTAACATGGTGAAACTCCCTTACCTTAGACACAAAATGAGTATGTTTTTCTGAGCTATCTTCCTTAACTGTGTGCTTTCCAATCTAACATGGGAGAAAAGCCCTACACAGGCAGGGCAAGCTCCCACTCTTTTTCAGGATGCGCCTCACTGCACAGTAATGGTATCAAATAACAATACCTTCTAATGAATTAAGAAGAGAGCTTGAGGCAACCTAGAAAACATTCATGAACAGAAAAATTCAGCCGGATGATTTGTTATCATGTGGTAACAACTTTAATGGAGGTATTACAGTTAGTGAATGCAGATCTAGAGCATCTTATCCCATGTTGGGCTTTGCTGCTGACCTCCTTCACCTGCTACCATCCCTCTGAGGTCACAAATCACTGGCATATGGCTTAACATGATTAAATCCTCTGAGCAACAAATATTTTAATATTATTGTGTAAAATAATCTTCTAGTACCTGAGGAAAGCTGGTTTCTTCTGTTTTTTTTCTAAGAGGCTCTGGAAACTAGCTGCCAAGCGAGGCGCAGAGTACTGGGTGACCCTCCATCACTGGGATCAATACCTCTCAAGTCCTGAGTCTGAAGTGTTAAACATATGACTGACATTTTGGTCAGAAGGCTGTTCTGGCTGAAATGTTGGTGATGTTTGTTGTTCAAGGAAAATAAAGATGTCATTTGAAAACTGGAAGAGTTCTGACATCTGAGTGATTCAATTACACTGTGCTAGTGAGATGCAGCAGGAAAACAATAATCAAATACCAGCCTTTTTAAAGAATACAGTGTATTTTAACAAGCTAAGACCTGTGAAATACTTCGGCTGTGCAATATAGAATATTTTATTTACTGAAATCCAAAATAATGACACAAGTCAAAAATATTATGAAATATTTCAAAAGAGGAGCTACATATTTTATTCATAGAAGATGACATTATCTTAGCAGATTAGGTACAATTCTTGAAAAAAAAAAAAAAAAGAGGATATATTTAAATATTTATATAACCCATTAATCAGGGAAGGAAAAAATATCTCCCTCTGCAATGAAGATTTGTGAATGGCTGATTACCACGACATACTATTTTTTAAGAGATAATTTTTTTTTTTACCATACATGTCTAATATTTGGCATTTATCCTTGTGTCCATGGAAATTTCTGGATGATGGCAATACTTAGAAAAGGAATTACTCATTTTCAAAGAAGTATTTTAGAGGAAAGAATTCTATATCCCTTACAGTTCTGACAAACAATATAAGCACAAAGACATTGCATGTTCCTTCCCAGTTTGCAGTACAATATTGAACCCATCATTTCCATAGGCCAGGTAAAAGATCTTTGCCTGCCAAACTACTTGATTTTGAGAGCGACTGCTTGTCAGTTACTGTTTTTCTTGGAAAAACTCAAAAGAATTTAAACTTCATCTTGATGCAGACTATTGAGGAGTGGTAAAGTTTTCCATCACAAGCACTCTGGAAATTAAGATTCGATGAGTTTTCTATAACAGACCTTCTTATTCAAACATAAATATATTTCAAGATTTTTTTGTTTGTTTGTTTTTTGTTTTTTTGGTTTTTTTGTTCAGCATTATGCAGCAGATTCATTCAGGAAGCACTGTGGTGTCTTCTGGCTCTGAAACCTAGTGATCACAGAGAAGAGACTTCTTTCCCTGAAATTTGATTTTTTTTTTTGCTTCCCAGATACCTCTACTCAATGTGTCTGCATTTTACAGCCAAGCTGACATTGTGGAAAGGATTTAACTTGTAGTAGCCTTCCATGTAGCATTAGTGCTGTATATCCTTTTGGCCTTTGCTCTGAGCAATTTGTAGTGTGGCCCTTTGTGATTTTGTGATTTTCTGCTTTTCTGTCAGACTGGGACAGCCATCTGTACCTCTCCTCTTAATGGAAGTCCTCACAGAGAGATATGTAAAGTAAGGCTGGATGCTAAATTGAAAGGAGACATGCTTGACTGTTCTCATGAGCAAACCATGATAAATAAAGTGGACACAATCCAGTATTTAATCTAGCTGTTCATTTTTTAAGTCTCTTCACCTCAGTGTTTAGTGTAGCCCCAATTCTTGCTCTGTGCTCAGAGGGATGGATGAGAGCATCCAGGGAGCCCTTCAGCTTTCCTGGTGAGGTTCTTGACTACCTGCTTTACAGGTTCTAATTGTAAAATATTTTTAAATACTAGCATTTACTCAGCCTGATTCTACTGACTTTTGTATGACTATGTCTTTATTCCCCCAGCAGGAACTACATTTTTCTAAATACCATCCTGTGTGCCAGTGTTTAGGTGCCAAAGTCAGGTGGCAGAAGTTAGGAGATAAAGACGCAAAATGACTCTTTGTGTGCAAGAGACATCCCAATGACTTCTTTAAGATAACCTCATTCAAAGATAATTGGGGGGGGGGGGGGGGGGAAAGGCGGTGGGGAAAGAAAAAGGCATGTGGATCATTTTTTAACAACACTGTGTTCTA